>LGRN01000368.1:0-27536 GCA_001883825.1 Emergomyces pasteurianus Ep9510
CCCTAAGAAACGAGGGCTGGTGCAGGGTTGCTCATTGGATCAGGGTCATGTCCTTTTGTATGACAGGAATTTTAACATTTGCTTTTTTTTCTCTTCTCCCCGTTGTTTCTCCTTTTTTTTTTTTTTCTTTCTTGTGGCGCTGATGCATGCGGATAAAGCATCAATTGATTCACGTTTGAGCCAAGTCAATGCCCCTCCAAAGAACCCTGAACGGTTTTTGGAGTGGGAGTATGGCTGAAAAAAGGAAAAAAGAAATAAAAAAAATTAAAAAAAAAAAAAAAGAATAACCAATTCCTTGGCTTCAGGCGTTAGGTGGCTACCAGCATGTTCCACAGACCGGGGCCATGGAACACATTGTTCTATGTTCCATGGCAAAATTTGAGAAGTGGATATGAAATCATGCAGGATTAGCTCCATCTCTCTGGCAGCATAACCTGTATCGCACTGTATGGGGAACGCAGGGAAAATAAGGGAATTTTGGGATTTGGGAATTTGGGGTTTGTCACACACTGGTCATGACTTGTAGTACTAGTTCGCTTTGTCGTTGAGCTTGTCGTGCTTGCGTTGGTACGTCATTGGCGCTGTTCTTTTTTTTTTTTCTTCTTTTCTTTTTTTATGACCAAAAAGCCATCTGTTTGAGATCTGCAAGGCTGGTCGAGTTCAACCGTGTGTGAGGGAATCTTTGGTCGAAGTTACTGCCTGATGATGATAGGCCACCACAGTACTCCAAGTTGTGCAGACAGGGTATGCCAACTTGCTCTATGAACTCGACCACACGATGGTAATTGAAGGCAACCTGGTCGACGCCGTGGCTGTCATCCGACAGACAGAATCGGCCATTCCGAGCGAGAAATTCCTGAAGCACAACACATTTTTGTTAGTTACGAGTAATAGTGAGCTCGTGTTTACCCACACCACCCATAGTGAAGGCTTGCGGAGGTTCGAATATACCTTGCAGATCTCGGCTTTGGGATACGGTTCGGTCATCCCCTTCCTCAGACTAGCTGAATTAAGTTCCAAAATCCCCCCATATTCTGACACATAGTCTAAATTTCTCAGTATCTTTTCCCAGACTGCCGGCCACTGCTTGAAGCTCCGTTCGGGATCATCGCTTTTTAATCGAATGAGATCAAAATGCCCAATAACCGGTGGCTTCAGCGCTTTCACCATGGCAAACTGCGCATCAAAATAGTCCGCAAATAGCTTCTCATCCGTGCCCCCAGCAATCTCTCTTGCTTTGTGATACAAGGGAGCATCATAATCAATCGGGATAGTGTGTACATGGTGGACCGAACCTATGAAGAAGTCGAATGGAAACCGGGCCAATGAATTTTGGATCCACGTCAATGATGTCGGGCGAATCCAGTCTGCCTCAAATCCAATCGGGATATTTATCTCGGAGATATACTTTTCTCGTAGGCGCTGGGCTTCTTTAAAATAGGCAGCTTCATTCTCGATTAGAGCTGCCTCGGTTCCATTTGCTTCAATCTATAACACCCCATTAGCCAAATGAATACACCTTGTTCCCATAAACAAATCACCATTGATCATTCCACAAAGAAAAAAATGAAGAAAAGAAGAAAAGAAAAGAAAAAGCTCACCTCTTCCGGATAAAAATCCTGTTCTTCTCGCGGCATATGTTCAGACAAAGCAAATACGCGCATCTTCTTCGCAATCGCTGTTTGAATGACATCTTCCAGCGAGTTCTTTGCGTGGCCCTCGCAAAACTGGCCAGAATGGCTGTGGTGTGAGAACGGCATGCCGAGAGCCTAGTATAATTTTCCCTCTAATTGTTCTGTTCTCAATATGTATAATTTAAATAGAGCGGCCTGAGTGCTTTCAATGCATCTGGAGAAGCGCGGTTTAGAATATATGGAGCAGTCAGCGGCCAGCTATCACCCACACAGCTTGAATGATTTTGGTCGGGAGCTAGAAATTTCGCAAAACGAGTCTAAATGTACCTTTTGGGTGCTCTCGTTACCATGGATCACCGCCACCAGCATCCAAAGTCCAAATTTTACCAGGAACCAAAAGCAGGCCACTGAACTCACTTACCAATCAATATCTTGGGCCAAGACTTCCAGTCCAATACGGAGAACTCTGTATCCTGCCAGGAGAAGAAAAGGGAGACAAAAATAGAATGCTTTTCGTAGTTACGAGGAATCTAATTTTCTCTAAAACGACAAGGCAGAGAGACCTGTATTTTCTGCCGCCGCAGATTATGATAAATAAAGACAACCCAAGCGTTTTTGGTCACAGTCGATGAAAGAAAGAGGACGACATATATATATACACACGGCGTATAGTGCTGCTAACATCAAGGAACACGTTGGAGGGGTCGAGGTTCTAACAGGTTTGACCACATTGCCGGTCCTTGGCGGAATTGGGCTTGCTTGCAGCTTGCTTATCACATGGATGACAAATGCCCTCTTCTCAAGTCCAACGCCTCCATTGAGAAGGGCAATGGATCAGCTTGTGTAAATTATGGAGATACAACATATATATGATTTACAGCTGTCAAATGCTTCTCTTATGATCAGATATGGTGTTGCGATTAGAATGTCGGCGTTAAATCTCCAGGATATCGCGAACATCGTCATATTTGCTAATAATCCGTACATGGGATGAATTGCTTACTGTCGGCACAAATTCGCACACTCAAAACATATGTGAGTATCCTGGGATAAAATCAACAAAGTCTCTTTGATGGCAGTGTCCTTGACGTGCCCTCCTCATAACGACAACGCAGGTCCGGTAACAGGGCAATTCGGGGCTTACTACGACGTTATGGAAGAAGACTTATCTCCCAGGCTACGTCTTAAACCTTAAACGTATAAGCTTCGCCCGCCATTATCACATCTGGGTATTTCCATGAGGTTCCCAGCTCCTCGATAAAGCCCCTTGAAACTCATAGGCTGAACTGAATCTTAAAATGCCTTGTCTCGTGGTGACTCTGTCATCCTCCTATGTGACTT
Source organism: Emergomyces pasteurianus Ep9510 (assembly GCA_001883825.1). Lineage (NCBI taxonomy): Eukaryota > Fungi > Ascomycota > Eurotiomycetes > Onygenales > Ajellomycetaceae > Emergomyces > Emergomyces pasteurianus. Next base: position 2,976 of record LGRN01000368.1, read on the forward strand.
TTCTCCTGTTTTTCAGCCCGGGCTGCAAAGGAAGAGCTTCGACCAATCTCCAACTTGGATTGTATGGACCAATTCGAGACACTGGACTCGTTTCATAGACCAACAGTCTCGTATTATAAGCCGAGGCAAAAGGGTACCCCCCCCCCCCCCCCCAATACAGTTTTCAGATGTCGGGACCCTGCGTAGTAGAAGCACTGGTGGTTGCCGCCAGAACAGTTGCAACAACATACTCGCCATCATGCGAGATAGAAAGCTTGCCAACCTCCCCGCGCGCACCCCCATCTTTCAAATATATAATTTCCGGCTTCACGCTCCCTCCCATTCCCCCACTATCCTTATCAACGCGAACCATGACGTCTTTCCAACTGATCGTCGAAGCACCGCCAGGAGCTGCTTTCCTCGCAGCCTCCTTGGCAGCAAACCGCCCAGCTAGCCATCTAGCCATCTCTGAGCTGTTAACGCCATCTATCGGAGCGCCCGACGGTGGCACAGCTATCGAGATGTTGGTTCTTGAGAGGGAAAGGTGCCGCGATGGGGAGAACTTCGCGTGGAAGTCCTCAAGTTCCTGCTCGCAGAGGATGCGACAGATGAATCTGTTAAGGTAGGTGCTGGTGCTGGTGCTGGTGCTGGTGCTGGTGCTGGTGCTGGTGCTAGTGGTGGCTTTGGAGTTACTGCCACTGCTGGAAGCTGGACGGTGAATTAAACGGTAGATTCGAGGGATGTGGACGATATCTGTGCCGATATTGAGAGGCAATGGGAAAGGGATGAGTTTCATTGGTTTCGTCGGGATGCCCTTTTGATCCCTGTTTGTTTTAAGGTGGCAAAACTTATATGATAGGGTTCGATTGGGATGCTAAACATTATACAAGGTAGTATGGGGTTTTGGACATAAATATGCCCAAATCACCAGCAGATACAAGTTGGATAACTGGCTTGCGCCAAGTGCTGGAAGCTTGGGCGTCAACGCAGGTCACATGATTGAAAATCCCCCCCTGTTCTACTCCATACTTCGAGTATGTTTCCTCAATACTAGTACTATATGAGAATCGTGTGCATTACCATCAAAAAGGGCCTGAGGTCTAGTGGGTAAGTAGTTTAATTAAACAAGCCTCAGTATTCCCAGCTCAACATGACCTTTTTGTCCATTGGTCTCGATATGCATTCGGATTTTTGCGAACTATCCAAAGTCAAAGGCGGAGGATGGAGGCTTGTATCAGATGGCTGGCAATGGCTTGAGAAGTTCCTGGTAAACCTTACCATTTCTCTGGCCTTCCCGGCCGCTTCGTTTTTGCTTGTTGCTCTGCGCGCTTTGAACTTTTTGAGTAGCGCCATGTCGTGATGGTGGGTACATAGTTTACCCCTTCACCACACATACACCAGGCGGAAACATCAGGAAGTGCTACACTTTTGGCCTCCCGGGCTCATTTTCACTGTCAAGGCCGCGTGTTCGACAAACGTTCTTGATATACCTCCTTTTGTTCTTTTTCATTTTTCTTTTGCTTCTACGCTCACTTTGCGCTGCCCCCTAATGTTGTTTCCGTTACCAGGTCATGTACTCCTCACTGAGGGCCCTGTGGTCTACATGCCAAACCCCACAGGGCTACAGGGCTCGCACTGTGCATCGAGGCATCTGTCGCTGTCAGTTGCTTTGAATTTATTGACAAACGCGGCATTTCTCTGTTACTATCTCGATGAGGCATCTTTAAGAATGTGCATTTTCTTATCCCTTCTTATACTCTTATACAACAACATCAACATATATTCTATATATGTTTTACTGCTACAAAAGTATTGGAGACTAGGATGCTTTATGCGGTGAGACGCTAAATATTAATAAACGACCAGGCAGGCAAAATCAAAGTGGACTTGTACGTGAGAATTTATGATCTATCGTCATCGACAAATTCTGGGCTGGTCCACTCTGGAGTATGGAGAAGTAAGCCCCGAAATACTTGTTCTAACTGAAAATAAAATAGGGCAAATTTTATGACCGTCAGATTCATGACTTGAGGCAAATGAACCACGCAACATACTGTGTTGTTCTGCTCCCCGAGTCTGAAATACGGATGTAAAGTGCTAGAAGGGATGGAGAGTAGAGATAGAGCATGGCAGCACAAATATAGCACTAGCTATATTAGAAATTTATAAATAAAGTTGGAGACATGCAAAAATATCACATATAATACCATCGCTGGGTTCAAAATCATCCTTTCATAGTACCCTGTAGGAACTAAGTGTTGTCGATATTTGTACCCTCATAGTTGAAATGCCCCAGCGAACCGGCAGTTCGGTTTCGGGATTCGGGCGCGCCTGAGCCGAGCTGTGATAAGATATCTATCCGATGCGGGGAAAAGGGTGAACCACGCTGCCTCTACAGGCATAAAATAAAAGAGAATATATCTAGCAGACGATATTCTGGGACAATAGTGTCTTGTTTGCCTATCCGGAAGTTGGTTCCATTTTATATTCTGAACGTGTTTCTAGATTTTATGGTTTCCGGTATCTAAAGTTTGTATATTTCTGGGCTTTCAAAATTTGTAATTATCTGAAAAGACAGGCTGTCCATTTCTTGCTGAAGAATTAAGCCACACGGACCCATCTGCAACAATGCTTGCTATATCTTGTGAAGGGAACTCATATGAGGTATGTAAATTATGTTCTACCCAACCAACCCATACAAAAACTATCAGCAGCGGAGACTGAAAATAACCCTCCTTTCGGCTTGGCGCGTAATAGATAGGGCTGCAACATGGAGAGCACGCACGAGAGCAGGTAGCCGGAAGCCTAGAATTCTACGAGGGCCTATTTAAAAGGCGATGTTCGATGGATTGGCCGCAGGTATGCGAGGCCGCGGTGAAATTCGTGCCGTTTTTGGAAACGTCGTTTCCCGGATATATGCAGGAGATGCGAGGTACCTTTTCTATTTTTCTATTTCATTTTTTCTTTCCGATATTAGATGATATTCTCCCCTTTCGAAAATACGTCTTGTGGATAGGAAACAGTAAATTTGGAATGAGAAAAAGCTAACAATTTATCCAATGAACGAATTACCCGGATGCAGGTCTTGCCCAAGGAGCTGGAGTCCCAGTGGAATCCATCCTGGCACTGAACGTGCGCACGGAGATCGCATATGGCATGTTCAGCGATGGCTGCACGGCGCTCTCCTGGAAATCCAAGGACGAGAGCTTCCTCGCTCAGAATTGGGATGTGAGGAGCCATCATTTCTTCCCTTCCCCTCCCGTTTTCTCCTCGTCCACCGTCTACTAACCAGCCCTAATTACATATATAAAGTGGGAGCGTGAACAATCCCCCAACCTCCTCACGCTCCACATCCGCCAGAAAACAGCACCACCCACACCCCCAGCCCCAATAATCCACATGATAACCGAAGCCGGCATAATCGGCAAAATCGGCCTAAACAGCCACGGCGTTGGCGTCTCCCTCAATGCTATAAAAGCCGCCGGGGTAGACTTTGGCAAACTGCCCACCCACCTGGCCCTGCGCGCGGTGCTCGATAGCGTCTCCCGCGCTGATGCCGTAGCGAAATTGGAACGGTATGGCGTTGCGGGGGCGTGTCACATACTCGTAGCGGATAGGACAGGCGGGGTGGGATTGGAGTGTTCGGCGAGGGATATCGTGCGGTTGGAGATGGGGGAGAGAGAGAAGGATGATGGTCTGCTAGGGGATGCGGCTGGTGTAGTGACTCATAGTAACCATTTCATCCGCCCGCATTTGGACACGGAGGGGAAGGTGCATTTGACGGATACTCTCGACCGGTTAAAAAGGGTGAGGGAGTTGATGGCAGAAAAGGCTGCGCGCCCGCCTAGCGTTGCGGTAATTGAGGAGATATTGAAGGATGAACAAGGGTACCCAACTGCTATTTGTCGCGAGGTTACGGCAAATTCCTCCATTGCGACACTGTTTAGTATTGTGATGGATTTGGGGAAGGGGAGGGGATTGATTAAGGTTGGGAGGCCGGTTAAACCCGAAGAGGTGGTGGAGTTACGACCGTGATTTTGTCGTTTCTCTGTTCTTTTCTATATCCCTCGGAGCTCTTTTTTTATGAGTTATGAATGGTGAGCATTGTTGAGCACTCAAAGTGTTCCTATTTGAGATTTTGCGTCAGTGTAATGTGTGTGGTGCAGATAAAGTATATATGTTAATGCATGAATGCAGCAGCTATGGTAAGAGAACGATTCAAGATGCAGCTCTAGATCCTTGTGATACATTTAACTTCTCTAGATTATGTACAGTACACACTTTATAAGCACGGAGGAAACCAGGGGAAGGAAAAGCGGGGAGAGGGCCAGAGAAACCAAACCAATCAAAAAACTTTAACATCCCGTTACAGGAAAAGAAAAACACACCAAAGAAGGCTTGCTTCACCCAACGGGTAGTAAAGCACCAGGCTTGAGTATGTCGCCATTTGGTATCGTGGATTGCTGGGCCAGAATCCGAAGTTTGTTCTCTTGCAAGTAGGGGAGTATGGGAGTTTGGTGCCAAGCCCACAACAATTTTCCGTACTCATATCCATCCATATCGTTGCACGTCATTTTTTCCGTTCTTGAGATCAATAATTGCCATTCCACCGTCCCACCCGCTGTTAGGCTTGGATCCTTCCACTCCTCTGCCATTCCAGCACACCACCAATTTAACCACCCTCATCTCATGTCTATACACACCTCTTTTATGATTGAACATGATGTGACGGTCCCATTCCGTGCAGGCATAAGAAAGAAAGAAGGAAAAAAATAGGAAAAGTATAGTATTCGAGGGTAAAAGCTCTAAGAATATATGATGCGATAATATATGCCGTACAAAAGGGCGAGGACAGAGAGAGCTAGGACGGTAAGATGCATGGGGAGGGTATTGGTTTTAGTGTTTTGCTTTCTTCTCTTCAGCCTCCACGTTTTTTAGGAAGTCCCTGTATGGCGTTGTTATTCACCTGTTAGCATTACGATATCTTTCTCCGTTTTTTTTCCCTTTTCGCTTGTAAGCTCTTCGCTAGTGGAAGCAAGTAGGTGATCGTTGACCAAAAAAGCAACGGCGCGTGCTGGAAGTAGAGGCTATAGGGAAGTCAGACGTACTGGATAAATTGCTCCTCATCCTTACTGCTGGCTTTAATGGGCGGGCCTTGCTTCTTATCCGTCTTCGCTGGCATTGCGAGGTAAGAACCGAGGAATGTAGTTCCGAGGGTTGCCATGGCAAGCTATTTTCGGGATTATCAAAGTCAGCAAAACCTCCCAAAGTCAAAAAGCAGCTTTATGTATTTTATTTCAGCACTGCCAGTCAGGTAGGCTGTGTTGCCCGAATCGCAGCTACAAGATCGATTTGACATTGGTGGATATTCGGATGGCAGGAGCGGGAACGGGAAATTAAGGAGGGACAGGGAAACATACAACGTGGGAGCCGACTTGGCGACCGGCAATTGTGTAGTAGACAACCATTGTGTGTGAGAGAGAGGCGGCAATTGAGTTGTATAAATGGTCAATTGAGCTGGTTGTCGATGTCCGGGGACTGGAGGTGGTGGTTTTGTTTGATAATCGATGCTGTTGAGACCTTCCAAATGTTGACGAGGCTCAGCTCACATGACATGACGCTACTCCCAAATCAGTTAGTGGACCTGTATAAGCCGAAAACCGCCGACTGGCCAATCAGAAGGCAGGATAGGCGTGTGACCTCAGTGGCTGTTGGAGGGAATGAAGGATACTTTCAGATAAAGTACAGCGGTTAGGCTCTTAACTACTATGTGCCGCACAACAGAGGAGCCGAGATACTTTTGCGGGAGGTACCTCCGGCTCGCCAGTTTACTTCCTCGGGTTTATTCTGATCGAAGGCAGCATCTTTACTGTGTAAGAAGACGCCTTCTTAAAGCTCTTCAATATCCCCGCTCTCCTATTCCCTGCTTAAACGCTCGTGTATACATTTCAATCTAAATATGTCTTATTAATATTTTCCAGCGCTGCAGACAGTGAATAAGAGGGGACTGCCTGGAGCACCACTACTATCTACAACATGGCTTGGGGCAGCGGCAAACAAACCCACACCGAAGAAACCCATGATGACGCTACACATAAACCATCTCACAGTCAGAGCCTTTCTCTCCGCAATCGAAAACTAAACCCAGAGTTACAGAAGCTTGTTGATCGCGAAGAAGAACTCCTGGATCAGCTCTATGATGGCTAGTATGGACGCACCTACACGCAACCCCCAACACCCACACGCTCTCATACAAAACCAATATCAGCTACAGCCAAAATAGAACTCTACCTAACGCTGACCTAGCTCCGCGGATTCCGTCGATACTAAATACCGATATGCCGCCTACACAAACCGCATCCGCACCATTCTCCTTTCCGCCCACCGCTACGTCGCCTACACCTCTGACATTGGCGAATCTTTCCGTCCAGTTGCACACCCTTGGTTAGTCCGTTGCGCATACGGTATATCCTGGGCCTATATATTAGGCGACGTCGCCAACGAGGGTTACAAAGCCTATTTACGGAACAGGCGCGTACTGGCTCCAGCATGCGACGCATATCGCAACGCCACTTTAACCGTGCCAGAGGATTTAAGGATTGACGCCGTGGCCGGGCATAAGCTGCTCCATGAAAGCCGACATGATCATGAACGACATGAACAGGAGGAAACGCTAAACTCCACAGCATCCAAGGCGCATCCGCTACCCTGGCCGGATCCAGAGGAAGATACCCTTATGCCTTGGCAGACAACGAAGATTCCATTGGTCGAAGATTATCGGTCTGTTATGGCTGAGCGGGCGGTTTTTCAAGCCCTGGCGAGCATGGGGCTGCCTGCATTGACCATCCATTCTGTAGTGAAGTATTCTGGCCGTGCATTAAGGGGGGCGAAGAACACCATGATTCGCACGTGGCTGCCGATTGGGGTATGTTTTCTATGATTATGGCTGATACGGCTATTCATATGATGCATGCTGACTGTTACTTAAATAGCTTGGCCTCGCCGTCGTCCCTTTCTTGCCCTACGTGTTTGATAAGCCCGTTGAACACGGTATGCAGTGGGCGTTCCACAATGCTTTCCGTGTTATCGAAGGGGATCAAGCTGTAGCTCAGCCCATTGAGGATAATAATAGCCAGACATCTTCCGTGATTCTTTCAAATCTAGAGAAATACCGTGAACACAAAATGCAGCAGCGGGAGAAGAAGAAGAGTGATTGAGTGACCGAGTTGAGTGATACTGGAAAAGGGCATTCCTGGAAAATATCTCCTGTCATCTGTACAACTTTTTATTTTCCCTTTAATTTTGCGCTATTTACTTCGCATTTACACGGGGTGTCTCCTTTCTACATGGCCTTTGTTCCACGTTTGAATCTCTACGGACTCAAAAAAAAGTGGATTTTATTTTCAATGTTTCCCCCGGCTTGATCTCTCCACACCATGGACCCAAAACACTACTCTGCTTGTATTTATCTACCATTATGAAAGGGCAAAGGTACAAGAAAAAACAAGGGGAGGGAAGAAGGATATATCCATCCTCTTTCCAATTGCCTTTAAAGGCGAAGAGATGCTTTTTCCGTTGGTTGGGATGCTATACGTTGAACGTCGCAACGGTGCCGAAGCTGGTAAGGAAGAAATAGTGCACTAAACCGATAACGGTAGGGTATATTGTATAGTACACACATGTATCGTCAGTATACGAATTGCCAATATTTTGAAAACACTTTTTCCCATGTCTTAAAATCACATAATGAAATAAAGCTCTTTCTCTGGCTGGCATCACCAACTTCCGAAACAGAAATCGAAACCACTCTGTTTGATAGGCCACATTTTGCCGAACTTTCTTCAACTGAATACGCCCGCGTGGCTTAATGGTAAAGCGTATCACTAGTAATGATAAGATCCTCGGTTCGATTCCGAGTGTGGGCAAATCCAAGTATTTCGTTGCGTTTTTTTTTTTTATTATTAATGTTATTTTCTTTAGTTATTCCCTTTCCCCTTTCCTTTGCTTTTCTTCTATCTCACGTAATTCTAAATTTATTTGCTTATCTTTTTTAAATAATTTACTCAAGAACGGATTTTTGTGCTTGTAGGGTGGGTGGTTGAAGATTAGTTGAAGCGACAATGCAGGGAAAGGAAACCCTGTTTTATAGGCTGATGTGCTTAGAACCATTATCAAAATTGGAAACAAACAGAAGAAAATCATCCCCAAATGATATGATGATGAGTCGTGACCAAATGCTGAATTGACCAAGCTGCCCGCTGCAATAACGGGAACATAACAAAAAAAAATATCCCCTACCATATATCTAAATGTGTGATTATCTATCGGTTGTTTGTGCGATCATGTAAGATGTGTATAGTCTTATATCGACATTGAAGAAGCAAAAAAACCTGACGATGGACTCCCCAGAAACGGAAAAAGAGAAAAAAAAAGAGGGTCTAGGAGAACAGCTGGTGTCTACTAGGTATATAAAACGCACAATTGGGGTATCGCTTCATGCACAAAAAAGAACAAAAGAATGAAGAAAAAGAGCTCCCTCGTTTGATTTCGATGCGTGAAGTGAAGTGGATGGTTGGGAATTCGGCGGGTTTTAACAATGGAAATTGAACCGACATAGAAGTTTATGCGATCCGATTTGTTGTATTCTTGCGTAGTCGATATTATCATACGTCGTTGTGCTTTATATTAATGTAATTATCATATATATAGGACACAGGTCTCTCAGATGTTCCATTCCCGCAGGATCAGGTAATGTAATGCTTCCTATATCTTGTGTCTCTTGTCTTCTAATGATTCCATCAACGTCATTCTGAATTTGGTATTTACCACCCCTCCAAAGCCGTAAGCGGGAACAATTCTCCCAATTCGAGCCATAACGCTTGGTGCCCAATCTCTTTTGATTCGGGCCCATCTGTCTGCTGCAGGTAAACCGCCGGGGGGTTGGCGATTGTAAAGATCCAGACCCAGCAAATGAAGCGGAGTGCTGAAAAGTTGGACGGACGCTGGGATGGAGAATTGAGCTAGAGCGGTTTTAGAGGATGGTGTGGAGGCGAGGATATCAGGGATGTGAGGCGAGAGTAGAGTGGGGAGGTTGAAGGAAGCGAATATTGTCATGCTGTCACGGAGACAGAAAAGACCAAATGAGCGTTTAGGGATCGATAAAGTTTGAGGAGCTTTGGAAGCGGTGGGAAGGGATTGGCTGGTACTCTGCTTTGAATTTGGCATTCCCGTTGATTGCGGTGATGTCTTCGCCGCTGGGGACGTCCCTTGCGCACCAAATATGCGCGCAAATCGGGCATCTTTGTAGACGCATATGGACATATTGACAGCGGCCGTGGCGATGAATTTAGCAGGACCCGCTGAGACATGGCTGAATGTGCGGTTATCCACTGTCGACGTAACGGTGTCGATGATGTTGGCGGTTAAGTATGTAGATCCGTAAAGGGTGTATATGAGGAGGAACGGAGTTGAGATAAAGAAACCGTGGGGTCGTTTGACGATCGAAATCAGCGACGATTTAAGGCTCTGGAAGATAGGGAGACCCTTTGCAGCTTTCTCAATAATAGATCTTTAGGGCTCAGTTGAAAGATGTTAGTCGTCTACAGATAAAATTGATACGGTTACAGGTAATATAATCCCAAGGACATACAACAAAAATTTCATCCACTTCCACTTACTTGTCAATAATGGTGATAATTGGACATATCAATGAAGCTGCCCCAGCTGCACTGGCTGCATCCACTGCCAGTCTTGATCCTAAGCTGTCTGTATTCCATTTTGATGTTGACAGAGAATTCAACTTCGAATCACCAACAGGTATTGGTGCTTGAATTGTTGGCGATGAAACCGGCGTTGAGTCCAACCGTGACGTCGACTCCTCGCGACTCATTTTCGCGGATATGGTAGGGGAATGATAGTATTTATGGACAGAAAATGATAATTCCCAAAATCACTAGTATTTATACTCTAGAGAATGAGGAAATACTAATTCATTTCGCTTGACTGGAAAGTAAACAAAACTAGATAGAACTGCGTCTATAAATAAAAACACTCAAACAAACGAACGAAAGTATGACAAAAGATTCAAGAATGCAAGCAAGCAAAAAACACAGCTGCTCTCGAAATACGCAACATATTCCCCTTGGCGCTCTCAAGTTGCTTCGTAAATACTCCAAGATTAAAAGGTTGAGAGTTTTATGACAAACGGCGGCGTTAAAAACCCCCGGTTTCGGGCCGAAAAAACTAACCCGAACTTGCCCGTCATGTGGGCTTGGCATTATTTATGGGCTCAACATCAACCTCCAGATGAATAGAGACATAGAGAAGATGTGGTGATTACTCTCCATATTCGTGCCGGGAATGCTCAAGTTTCATTTGCTTCCTTTGTTATGTATTAGAATATGCAACATGGAGCTGGCCCACTATTTGAGGAAGCTCGTCTCTCCTTCCTATGCCGTGGGATTTCGTTCTCCTTTCCCGAAGGAAACCTAAATGGCACTCTGGCACGCTGAATTGATTCTCAAGCACCACCAAAATGATATCACATTTCTCTTCAACTTTCCACTATGATAAGACTGTTGGGCAAATTGTATGAGTCCAGGTGATACTACTAAAAGGCGTCGTGGATATGACAAATTCCTTAGCATGTCCGAGATTTAAAGTTCCCCAGTGACGACTCCTTCACATATACACCATAACAGCATGGCCTCAGATAGTACCATGAATACTCAGAATGGGTTGATGCCATGTAACTTAAGAGATCTCATCTCCCCTTACTTATCAACGCCACCCATTGGCCCTTTTATGTGTCGAACATGCGGTCAGCCCCCGCTAACTAACCCGTATCCGAAATAATGATGGCCGCATCACCCATTCGGCCACCGGGGACTGTCTTAAGATTGTTAATCTTGTTTAAATCTGTCATGACTGCAGCAGCTAATAGTCAAACGATCGAGGAGAATATGAAATATATATACAAAGAATAGAGAGGTGTATTTAAACACAGCAGTTGTATATTATAGTTTTTCAAGCGTTCTATGAAACAGCTCCGGGCTCATAACTACTATCAGATGGTGGCTGCCAATACCATGCTGCTGGCTGCTGGTGCTGCTGGTAATATGATGATTATGCTGTTAAAAAAACACTGCCACGAGCATCTGATCAAAAACAAGCAGGATGAGAGGTCATATCATTATTAACCACCCATTCCAACTACACAATTTGAATCTGATTTGGATGCTCTAGCAGATGAGTTCATTGTTGCTAAATTTTGCTTCACAAAGAATGAAATATGCACTTTTAAAATAAACTTTCAAATGATCTACTGCACCTTACCCTTTTACAATTTCATGCAAATGGTTGAGTATGCATGAAAGATTGCACGAGCTCATGCAACTTTCATGTAATTACTATTCTTGTCACACACTACATAGCCATGGGGGGTAATTTTTTCGTACAAGAAGGTGTTGCAAACTCCGCCTAATACTGTAACACTAGGCCCTAGGGCGTACCGGGCGGGGATGGCAGGAAGCCCCAAGCCCGCGGCTTTTAACCAGGACAAAAACACCAATGTATGTATGTACTGCGTGGCAATAGAAAGTGGGCAGACGCTATTACACAAAATCCATTCAAATCAAACCCCGTTAGGCTACTATAAAGTTTAAGTTTGAGATAGCGCAGAATGCAAGGCTTCGGATACGAGTATGAGACAATGATGTCATTCACATACAAATTCTTTTTAAACACGCCATCGTTTATCGATTCTTATTCTAATCCTTTCATCACACAACTAAAAAAGCAGAGAATGCATAGTAATCATGAATTTGCCAAACACTTCCATGAGTCAATATCATGATAATGAAGTTAAACAGATGCTTGAAGCTCTGCCTCCTGGAAGCAGTGAATATGATGCTGAAAATCTCAATGCAGAGGATCTTGAGAATCTTCTTCAAGAGAATTCTTTATTCACCTATACGATTCAACATGTGGGAGGCGATCATGAACAACACTTCGACAGATATATTGTGTTTAAGAATGTGGCATTAAATACAATGCGAGACTTCTCCAACCAAAAACATCTTGGACGCATTAAAGATCAAAGTTACAAAAATCATCTTGTTATTCTCAATATGCCTTCTCGTGGTCATGAAAGCTCTATCTGCTACTTTGACAAACTTCTTCAGCGCAAACTGGATGAAATGAGACCAAATCTTTCTCTTGAACTGCAAGCCTGTGGAGCAACAGATGTGCATGGAACAACACGTATTAAAACACCTGATGCATCATACTGGTCACGCCAACTCCCAGCCACTCGATCAGACAAATGGCCCAATCTTGTTCTTGAGGTTGGGTATTCTGAGTCAGCTTCAAAGTTAAGAAATGACGCTAGCTGGTGGTTAACGGAATCTCAGGGAGATGTACAAATGGTTATCACGTTAAAAATATTCCGCCATAATCGAGTTCACCTTGAGATGTGGAAATTCCGTGATGGAGCTGCTCGCCCTCGTCCTATAATGACACAAGAGGTTACTGTTACTAAGAGTGCCAGTGGTTATTCTGCTAGTGGCTCAATGGTGATTCGCTTCCAGGACCTTCTATTGCGTCGCCCTATCAGCCATGAGGAGCGCGATATTGTTCTCGACCGTGACGACTTGCAGGGTTTGGTGGAACTTGCATTGGGGGTGTAGATGAGGAGACATTGTGCCTTTATCCGTACGAGGTGCTGGATGCCACGACAAAATGACACACAATGAATTCTTGCTTCCGGTTCTTTTACAATGAACCTGAGATGAAGCTGGGGAAATGAACAGCAATGAGCTGGTGTCGTGATCTCCGCTGTCTTGATGACCGCTAAGCACGCCTCCTGATTTCCACTATTTTCGCCGCCGAACCTTCACGATCGTTGGCTCCAATCCCACCGTTGGGGAGGGAGCACCTGTAAAAGGAGTGGGCTGAGGATTGCATTAAATGTCTTCTGTTTTTCTAATGATTACTAGTCACTTTTATATAATGAAATGTTTTGTTTTGTTCCTATTTCAGAAAGTATATGCCAGAGCGTCAGGTATAGATCCCTTCAGTAGTAGGTGGAATGGAATTCATGAGTGACCAATTGCCACCATCCCCGATCTCCATCTTCTGGGTTGAAAATCTCTCCCTTATCATGCCTTGGTACTCCAAGACCTGCATTAACTGCATAGTGGCCCAGAGGGGTGTTTTCGTGAGGGCAATATTACGGCAATAGCAGTGGTAAGATGATGGATGGTCGAACTCTATATAACTCAGAGAGGGAGGTCGCACACCTATGATGTGCGACTGTAAAAGGCCTACGCCGAAAGATCAGCATACGATAGTATAGAGCTTATAATACAAAAAGTAGAAAATGTTAAGAAAGAAAGAAAAAGAGAAACATAGTATCTTTTGTGCCGGTTAGCGGGGCGCCCAGCCCGCCGAGCGCCCTCGCCATTGGTCCGCCGCGCGCGCGCGAGGCCCGATGCGGCAGCACCGTTGCCGTTTCGGGGATGGCCGTCCCCCTCGCCGCTTTTGCGCCTTCTCACGCCGCTTCAACGAACGCCGCGATCTATAAAAACCCGTCGCGCGCCCCCTCGCAACGATCACACACTCCCTCCTTCCTTCTTCATTTCTCTTTCTCGCTCGCCCTCGCCCTGGGCTCTGGCTCTGGCGCTCGGCACTCGCGCTCGTGTGCACTGCCCCCTTCTCCGTTCCTTCGCCTGTCAGAGATGGTGCCGTCTTATCCAGCCCTCACCTGTCTTGGATCCGGCGCCCGCGGAGTCGTCGAGCCGCTGGTCTGATACCGCCTGGTTGATCTCTGAGTCCTTCACATCGCCTCTTCGCGATGCTACTCTGCTTGACTTCAGGATTGAGACTGCTAGAGCGTTCGCACTTTTGTTTTTCTGCATGTGTGTCTTTCACTGTGCTGCGCGTTCAATGATTTTCAAGCAGCAGAAAGTTCTACTCTCTAGTTAATTTATTCTTCTATTTTCAATTTTCATTTTCATGTTTCAATTTTTTTTCTATTTTAACTCGTGGAAAGGTCTTCTTTTCAAGACTCGGCTTGTCTTGAAATCTCTTTCATCAGTGGGATTGTGTGCGCAGACAGAGGAGGCGGCAGCCGATCAAGCGTGTTGGAATGACCTGAGGCCCAGAGGGCTTGCTGGGCCTGAGCGATGTGGGTTGCATCGTTCTTTAAGCCACCTAGGCCGACTGTCATTGTTACAATTTCTTTCTACAGATCAATAGTAAAAATGCTGTATTTCATTTATGCTGATGTGCATCTGCAGATCAGGCCAGGATCAAGACAGACAGAGCAATGTCAGAACTGCATGCTCTGAACATGTGAAGACTGTAAGTGATAAATGATTTAACATGATTAAAGCAGGCCACTGATCATCAGGCTTCAGATGACTTTTTAATCAACACAGAACACATTAGCAGTTTTAAAGAGAGAATTTAAAGATTAAAGAAATTCATCTCTTTACTCTGTCTGCTTTATCTTAAATGAAAGATGTAAGACTGTGCAGCGATGAAGCCTCTATGCTGAAAGAAGCTATAAGAGATGATCAAGTCTTCTACAGAATTTTCAAGATACTGACACTTTAAATCTGTTTTTCTCACTCAACGCACGCCCTTTCTTTACTCAGGCTCAATTCTTACTTTTCTTCCTGCTCCCCTGATCGCTCCTGACTCAAAATTCCTCAAAATCTTTCTTCTTAAATCCTCAATTCTCTATTCAAATGGCCCTCGCGTTTCATGTAAACAACTTCAAGCTGTAGGCGCCGCGGCGTCCGCGGCACCTCAAGCCATTCTCACTGCGCAAATGCCTCAATTCTCGCGCTCTAGAGGCCAGAAGTCCCCCTGCCCCTTCTTCTCCCTCTTTTCCTTCCCCTCTTCCAGCCTCACGTTGTGATGCCTCTGTCAGCGCTCTGCTATTCTGCAAGCATGATCTTTCTCTGAAGCCGCCGATCGAAGTCTGCGTGCTCATCAGCTGCGATGTTCAGTCATGTTCATTATTAAGCTTTCTCTCTCAATCAAGAAAGATGTTTATATCATCACTTAGTTTAAAGAATCCTCAGCATGATGTATCATCTCTTTATAAATCTGTACATCACATCTTAAATTCACATCTCACTTTATCTTGTGATGTTTAAGATAATATCTCTAACACATTAATTGAGCTGTCTTTGCTTGAAAGAGGCGTCACAGAGACTGATCTGTTGTCACTCAGTGTAACCAGCTCAGATAATAGCATAAAAGATTTCTTCAGACTTCTGAATCTCTAGAACAACATTTTTATTAACTTAGCAATTCTTGTTAACAACATGTTTTAAGACATTAATGATCTTTGTCAGTCTGTTCAGCAAGATGATGATCTTGTAAGCTTAAAGATCACTTATCTATATTCTAAACCTTCTCTGTCTATGTGCTGCGACACTCTTAATCATTATTAAGAATTCAGAGAGAGACTTAACAGCTGAAATAAAAATTCTCAAACAGACAATGACATTTACATTCTAGATTATTAATAGATTTACTTTGTCTGTTGCAGTATCAATGTTAATGTGTCTTGCTTCTACAGTACAAGCAACAACTTTCTTAACAATATACAGATTAAAAGACACAAGCAAGAGTCACAGCAGTTAAAAGAACTAATTGTAAAACAACTTTACATTGTCTCTGTATTGTCTATAGAAGATCTCTTTACAGTTTTTTACTTTTATTTTCTGTTACTGTAGCTCAACAAGCGTCTGCAGTTTCTTTCTTAACTGTTTAAAGATGCTTTAACAAGTTACATGCCTGACTCAGTGTCAGCAATGTAGAGAGATGAAAGTGTACAATCAGTCAGTCATTTCACTTCTTACAAGATCAGAGAAACTTAGTGTGAGTGTAATGAGAAGAGAAAGAGTTATAGAGACAAGCTGTGATGATGACTTTCTAAGAAGAACATACAGCTTCTGAGCATGATAAAGAAGCATTGATCTTGACTGAAGATGAAGAGATGTTTTTTAACAAGAACAAAATCAGCGCTGCGCCAGTGAGTATCTACACTTTAAAAACAAGAGAGAGAAATGTGTACAGCTGAACTCACTGATGTCATAGTAGCATCTATAGCCCTGAAGACTGAGATGTAATGCTAATTCATGTACATGAAAATGATATCATGATCGATTATAAAAGATGGTCTGTCTCTTCAAGTCGTTCATCAACAGTTCTTGATAGACAGATAAGAATGGCCTCACCTGACTGCATTCTTATCTTTCTTCTCAGGAACTAACTGTACACAGCCACAGCTGAATGATACTCATTCTCTTGCTTCTCTTCTCCCCCGCGGTGATTCGCATGCAATAGTTGTAAAAGAGATGCCATTGCTGCATGAGTTTTATTTTCAGACTTTATTCTTAAGTATTATTGACTGTTGTGCTGTGCTTTAATGCTTGAAGAGAGCAATCTAAGACAAGCATCTTGTAACAGTCCTTCATTTCCTGGTATATATAGAGGGCCTTTCTCTTCTCTTAAATCCATCTTTCTTTCAATTCCTTTTCTACTTCTCATTCTACATCACCGTGAGAGTGAAACTCATTCAGAGACTCTTGTTGACTCGAAGACAACCAAGCGAAATCAAAGAATCTACTTTTCTCTCACTGAAGCTCTTTAGGGTTCTTTTTTTTTTTTATTTACAGTTTTAAATCTGAAGTCATTTTCTTGCAGCATGAGCTGTTTCTAGTGAGTCACATTTTTAAAGCATAATTATTCTTTAATCATAATGTCAGTTGATAGTCTTCATGACAGACCTTGTAGCACTATCATCATCAGTTCAGATGCAGAGATAAATAAACATCAGTTCTCAGCACAAAAGCTGTGAAGAAAGAGATCTTACACAGACTACAGCTATTCAGTGTATGAGGCTTTATTTAATGATCCAGCGCTCTCTGAAATGAGACAGTCACTGAAAAAATGTAAAATTCTTAACTTGAATGTGATTTTGATAAGACTCTTTCTTGTATGACTTATGATGAAGTCTTTTTCTTTGCTGATATTGAGATAGAAAACTGTGAATCAGAGTATTTAAAACATTTTCAAGGCAGAGCATGTAAAGAGAGAAGCATTGAAAGAAGAAGTACAGCATCTGCATATAGAAATCACTAGAAAGAATGAGCTGATCAACAGACTTGAGACTAAAGTCTATAAGCTGAAGCATCAATGTCAATGTCAGATCTGTTATATCATCTCATCAGAGTGAAGAACTCTTCTGTGTAAACATCAGTATTGCTTAGAATGTCTCCTTCTCATTGATGCAACCTGCGGAATGTGTCGTCAGGTTATCACTGGTGTTATCAAGAGCTACTAGGTAGAGATTTTTATGGCCAACCTCGCGTCTAATATCGAAATCATGGGTGGTGGAAAGAGGCGGAGGAGTTGGAGGTCTACATGCACGTTGGTCATGATGCTCTTTGTGTCATAAACATAATTTCATTTGCCTGTGCAATCATGATGCTAGACAGTGCTATTTAAAAGAGAGCCGAAGGGGGCAGAAAGTAAGTGGAAGATGCAGAAGTGAGAAGAGTAGAGAGTACCAAAAGAGCCAGAAAGCAAGAGGAAGAAGCCATGTCAAAAGATTGATGGGTTTGAAGGGCTAGGATGAGGAAAGCAGGGGGTGCCGCGTCATATTTTTGACATAGTTGTGCCAGTAGAGGGCTTTCAATCAGGAGAGCTGGAAGATACATCTATCAGGGCTTTAAAACAAAATAGGATTAATTGGCTCGATGGGTCTCCTCTCAAAAATAAAATAGACTAAAATAGTGATTATCAGCCTACCCAACACCCGTCGCACCCACATGGAGTCATTCGGTTCCCACCGCCATCGTAACTCGCCGGAAATTGGTGGTTGAAGCACAGGTCAAAGCGGCTAACGACGGTCCCTTTGGTAACTCTCTTGGTGGGCTTCCATTGTCAGCGCGCGAGTGGGCAGCATTTCAACCGGCACTTCCTCACCGGCTCGCGCACTTGAATCCCCATTTGGATCTTTTCTCATTAGAGGGCTGTAGATCCATATGGTTCCTTTCGAAGGCTGTTTTTCAATGACCTTAAGTATCCGAAAGATATGTTCAATCTCCTCGAATATCGCGTCTATCCGATTAAGTTTCTCCAACATTTCTTTGGACCAGCTCGTATCGACACCGCACCTATCGCCTGAGGAGGTTTCTGTAAATCTGCGCATGTCATGATTCTCATTCAGCATGGCGTGTGGATACTTTAATGCCTTGCTTCAAACCGAGGGCCTGTCTGGACGGCGACAAGGTTTCTATTGAAAGAAGGGTTTTCCGTGTGTTTGCAAAATATGATTCAAGAGATTATGCCAGCAATATGGAAAAGTAGATACATTAAATACCCATGCTACCCGGCGGGAATAGCAATATTGATATTCTTCCCAACCAGGCCAGAAAAAGGAACCGGGCATCAATAGGATTGAATGGGCCGCGTTTGTAAATCCCAAAAGCCGAGGGGGTAAGGAAAAGACCGATAAAATTCAAGGCGTTCCTTATATGCAGGCGTACGTCGTAATTCGATGTTTGACCCAACCTAACTCCACAAATATCCATATTCCTCCTCGTCCAGGGTTTCTGGTACCGTTCAACTGACTGCATTTAGCCCCCAATCCTCCACTTTGGTAGGGTCATGATGGATGCACAGTTTCCATTTGACTTCTGCCTGTCAGTCACCGGCGATGTTTCCCATACTTGGGGATTTCAATGATTATCGCTGCTGCAGGGTGCTTAAATTTCAGTGAGGAATGCCCAAATGAATGTTTCTCGCCTACAAACGTTTCTTTACCTCCCACTTGCTAATCTGCTAGAGCGTAAGCAAAGGGAGTTCTAGGAGAGCTCCACCACCTTGCTCAATACTACACGAACCCTCGCCAACTGCCTCTTCGTGGAGGCACGTATCTTCATCGCGATCGTACATCGCTATGTACTGGTGGTTGAGGCACCAGTCAAAGTGGCCGTCGAGAAAACACGCGATTGTAATAAATCTTGAGCAATCTGGACTGTTCATTTTCAGTGTCTGAATGGGCAGCATTCTGCAAGCATTCTTTATCAATGGATTTCACCGGCTATAGCATTAATTTCAGCCACAATTTCATGCAGCCGCTCCTGTTCGTCCTGCTCTTCCACTATTTGCCTTTCAATGTGTTGATATCTCGTCGGGAGGCCCTTTGCGATCTCTTCGACCCGCACGTTTCATTGCATGAGCGTTTCCATACATGGATTGATTAGAGAAGCGGCTGGGGATCGTCGCACGTCATGGTTTTCATTCGACATTTCCGCATTATGAGCGTGCTACTATCAATCAAGCCTCTGCAGTCTATGAGAAGGATGCTCTTGGAAGGGGCTCAACAAATTGGAGACTTAAATTGGGGAGATTGGACAGAGATATTCACTGCTGAAACGCATATTTGGACATCAAATATGCAAGGACTGAGAAAACGGCAAAGTTAACAAATAGGCAGGCTAAGCGAAAAGATAAAAGAAAAAGAATAAAAAAAAGGAAATACAATGAAGGAACAAAGGAAACAAAGAAGTACAAAAGAGAAATGTGACTCGTCAGGGCGGATATAAAAACTTAAAAATACTGCTGATGAAAAGGAAACAAAGAAATATGAACAAAGGATAGAAACAAAGAAAATGAACAGAACAAAGAAAACAAAGGAGCACAAAGAGAAATGTGACTCCTCAGAATGAATATAAAAAGTTAAAAAATACGATGACAAGGAAACAAAGAAATATGAACAAATTTGACCCGACATGCATGGAGGGGAATACCTGCACGTGATGTCATCAGGCCTTGGGTTTATTATCGCCCCGTATTGCTGTTTGCTCCCGTTGCTGCCGTACCGCCGGTGTGCTTTTACATCCACCGCTGTTCGGAACGCTCCTGTAATGATTTGGGCTTCGCTTCCCTGGGTCTTCTTGATGGCGTTTATCATACCGCTGCCTCGGGTCATGTAGCCGTTGCTGGGATATGCCGTGCGGAGCAAGTACACACTTACAGAAGGCTTCTATGGGTATGATGGTTCTCCCAAGTTGCTGTACGACTCAGTTAGCTCAGCTTGAGATATTTCTAGACACATGAAGTTACTCGATTCAAGTGAGAGTTCTCAGGTCCTCATGTTTCACAAGTTCATTCTCTTGTATTGCTATCTGAAATATGTAAGCCTTTTTAGCTGTGCAGACATAGATACTAGAACACAAGGATTCTTTCACAGCCATTGAATATTGTAAAGTTTGACCATTGAGGATTATTTGCTCATAAAGCCTCTTCCATGACAAGAATCCTTTCAAAAGTATCCTCTTGTGAGGAAATAGCCCATGTGAGCGAGTGTCTAGATCGCTTTTCCACACGTGAGCTGCCCTGCCTCAAGAAAGCCTTCCCGGAGCAACATGCTTCACGGTACCTCTGTAATATGCTTGTCTGTATCTCAGAATACGCCTTCTGTGAGACATGGGTTGCCACGAGCTTACCCGAAGCAGGAGAGGGGAGCTCGCTGAGAGTTAACTTCACAAGTCTGACGAGCCAACTGAGTTGGAAGAATCATCATATCTATGGCGGTGTCGCTTCGTAGACATTTGCTCCAATGTCCCGCATGAAGGTCAGAAGCTTTTTGTCCGAGATTAGTTTCCACAGTTGCTGCCTGGGAACACTGGGTAGGGCTGAGGCTCTGTAGATTCATATCATACAAGGAAAACTTCTTCCATATGTACTTCATTGCGACTCGTTCCACCAGGGACTTCTATAGTCTGTGTGGAGGGATTTGTAAGGATTTCATGGAATTCAGCATTTGGAGTGCCAACGATTCTTCCGTCCTCCAGCAAGATACGGTAGTTAGTGTTTCCTTCGTAGCCTAGCAGCTTGCACGGCCTTGTTCTTGGCTCCGTGAGCTTCTTCCTTTGCTTGGGTGAGACCAAGTACTTGCTCCTGGATCCGATCACTCTCAGACGTGACAGGTCAGGTTTCTCACCGTACCATGCTTGGTAAAGACGTCAGCCTCACACAGATCACTGTATTCAACGCCCTTGCCAAAGAGAGTCTCCATCCGTGGGCGCCGTGTCTGCTGAAGGTTGGCTTGATCCTTCTGGGCTCGGGACTTGCCTTCTTCTGCAGATCTGGGATGGCTTTGGAGCTATTGCGTGCATAATGTAAGGAATATTCATGGCCTGGTCATGCCCAATGTCGTCCCCAGGGGAAAAAAATCCCCTATTCTTCAGAGTAGCCATGGCCTGGTCATGCCCGATATATCCCCTATTCTTCAGAGCATCCGTGGCCTGGTCATGCCCAATGTCGCCCCTGGGGAAAAAAATTCTTGCTCCAGCATTTGCGCAGCTACATCCCTGGCTCTATGATCCCTGCCTGAACCACACTATTCACCCTCCGTCTTCACCTTTAACCAAATCCGGATTGGCAATACCAAGCCAATAAAGTGTCATGGAATGGCTGGCAGAAAAAGTACGCTAAAAGTGCCAGGTGAGGTCTGAAATACCACTAACTGTCAGCAAAATAAGATCGCGGCATGCAGCAAACCTGAATGATATGCGCTAAAAAGAACTTATTCTGCAAGCCATTTTCTGTTACAGGCTGGCTCAGTTGCGCTATATAAATAAACAGTATGAGCCTGTCGTTTTTCGTCCCTGCCATGCGTCAAACATGGAGCACATGGAGGACATTTGGAATCACACGGCTAACCTGGAGACGATAGAGGCCATACGACATTTCCGAGGATACGCAAAGATTGACATTTCTCATCTTCAGCTGAAGAAGAACAGCGTCCTCAGCTCCAGACCCTTAGGCCAAAATGTCGAGGGACAAAATGCTTTGAGGCTGCTAAAAATATTTGAGTCTGTGGGTTGTGATCGCGAGGACCACGGGAATTATGTTCCCGTTCTCATTAACCAGAATACATTGAACCAGGCAATAAACGACTCCAGAACGACACAAGACATGCTCTTGAGTGGCATTGAACCCCCCAATCTAATCTTGAAGCATGACACATCCCTTCTATGTCTGCAAGGCAAGAGCCGCCTACGAGCGGCGCAGGAATTCTTCCCGCCTGGTGAGAGATGGTGGGGAGCAAGACTTTATCTAGACAGTAGGTCCTACTTTCTCGCGACAATGATATTCTGCTGACTGGTGAAAAGGCCTCCCAGCTGCTGCGAGAGATCGGCTGCGAGAGAAGTACTCAAATGAGCAGAATTTCAGTGATGGTGACATCTATCGCAACCTCCGGTGTCATCAGCTACGGGGTAATGTTCCCCGGGCAGAGTCCTGGTGGGCAAGGTGGAGTTCTGAGAAATGCTGGCATGTACGCCAGATGCAGAAGCAGGTGCGACTACTCACACAGTTTGATCAACTCTTGCCTTACATTGGCTTATGGGCCTCGGTCAATGTTAAACTTTTCGGCGCGTTGTTGGCTCAAGATGTTATGAGGTGAGTCTTATGCTCATGTATTTGCTGTTGGAGCTTGCTGATATCTTAACTAGGAGTCGAATAATTACTTAGAACAGATTTGTAAAGTCTGGTCTGTGTTTTCTTGTGATGCTGCTGCTCTTGTTGATGCACAGTCAGTGTATCTCTTAGAGGGCCTCATGTCAGTCTACTCTCTTGTGGATCAGAAACACATTCAAGATCTTATGAACAACAGAGAGATATTTCCTGCGCTTATGGATTCAGAGAGAAGAAGCAATATTTTGGAGTGTCTGCTTCAGACCTTCGGGAGAATACTCTTCCTTCACACATTCAGTCAGGACTGGCTGTATCTAGAACTCCCGGGCAGAGCATTACGCGGTCTTCTTTCAAAAACTTTTGAGGGCTCTGTCAGGAATGCGATGTTGAAGAAATATGTGAATACTGGAAATTCATGCATCATTCAAACATCTGCGGCAGACTATAAAACAGCATCAGGTGATTTGAAAGTCGCATCACATATGTTATACGTGCAACTGTGGCTCTGTGCTATACGATTATTTGTGATCCCGCTGAGGGATTCTCATACGTCTGAGAATGTCTACGCATTTTTCTCTATTCGAGGTTTGCCTCTTCTGACAGATCAGGCGAAAAGCTTAGATTTTACCTCCATGAAGATTGAGAAATTATCTCACCGGGACATCAACAACGATACATGCCGCTATTTCATGGAGCATATGTGTCAGGTTGAACTCTATGAACCAGACCCAAACCTTCTTAGACAAGCTACGTGCAAAATACGACACATTCTAAAGCAACTTCATAAGGGAAGAAAGATAGCTGATGAAGTGCCAGCATTTAGTACGAATGTGAAGAGCGATTCTCAATGTTGTTGATATAATCGACCTCTTGCCTCTCACATTCAGAATGACCGGTGTTACTTCTTCATTGGGCATATTTATGGTCTTCATTCTTTTGTTGCCCAGTATCCAACTTCACTTACGGTTACACGGGAGGTAATATTCTCTTTCTTTGGAAAAGAACTCATATATAATCAACTTTTGGATCTCCCAGAATCTCCGTTTCATGAAGAGCATCCCTCTGGCAGCCTAGGTACCCCAGTTGAGCAACCTACCCTTCTCATAGAGCCAACAGCGCCCTCAGGCCCGAATAAGCCAACAGTCCCCCAAGCCTTAGGATTTGAAGACTTCAGCGGCGAAGTCAATAAGAAGCTTGACATAGTAGTCAATCGCAGTACAGAGGAGATGTTGAAAGCGTGGCATGCTTCTCCAAATAATGATCTGATTGTCTTCTATATGTTCTTCTCTTGACAATTCTACAAATTTTGGAATGATGACTTCGCCCTTCGGTCTATGATTTTCTCACTTTCTAAAGATCATTTTTTCATGCATCATGTTGAGAAAATGAGTCAAAGTTTACCTGATGCAAAAATCCTGAAGGTAGCAAAAGAAGAGAGACTGTTATTTGTTAACTCAAAGACAGGTCATGGAATATCCATCACAACTTCAGCATCAGTAGATGATATTATGGGCTAAATGTCAATGCATGATTCTAAAACCAGAAAGCGAAAGGCGGGGAATATAACAAGAACAAGGCAAGAAGAAGAAAGAGAAAAACAGGATAATCCAAAGCGAACCCGTGAAGTACATCCACTGGATAGAATTGAAGAGGATCAGTTGTGAGAATTAAGAAAATTAAAGTGATAAAATAAAAGGAAAATATATTTTGTCCTTTATTAGGATTTATTAAAGATGAAAACAGGTGGAATTTGGTTTGATTTATCCTTGATTTCTCTAATAATCTGATGATTATCATTTGCGTCCTGACTCAGGAGGCTTAGGGAGACTGCTGGCTTAGGGAGAGTGCTGGCTTAGGGAGAGTGCTGGCTTAGGGAGAGTGCTGGCTTAGGGAGAGTGCTGGCTTAGGGAGAGTGCTGGCTTAGGGAGACTGCTGGCTTAGGGAGAGTGCTGGCTTAGGGAGACTGCTGGCTTAGGAAGAGTGCTGGCTTAGAGGGAAGCGATGCTAAGTTCTGGTGCACTGTACGTAACCTTACAAGTGACTTTTGATACGAACCCTTTCGTCAATACGCAT
>LGRN01000369.1:0-27520 GCA_001883825.1 Emergomyces pasteurianus Ep9510
TTTTGACGACGTTCAGGAGGTCGGTTTTTCCGACGTTAAGAAGGTCGGTTTTTACGACGTTCAGGAGGTCGGTTTTTCTGACGTCAAGGAGGTCTTTTTTTCCGACATGTAAAATACGTTTTTTCTCTAAGTCGTTTTTTCTGATGTGTGGAATATCGTTTTTTCCGACAATCAAATATATCGTAAGCTCGGATTAAACTAGCGAATACACTCATCTTTACTATATTTTCGTAATGCAGTGCAAAGAACATAATAAAGCAGTTTACTCCGAGAAAAAAATAATGAAAAATATCTTAAAGAAATTGATTGAGGCCGCTGAACGGCAAACTAAACCTAGAATATCGTAAAAACCGAGAAGGACATGTAATTAACTAGGACGGAAAACCAAGCGGCGTCTTAAAAACCTCGGAAAAATCGAGAGAAAAAAGTGGGAAGCTCAAAACCAGAAGGCACACAAAAAAATAGCAAAAGTTGGAACTCGGAAAAATCGAGAAGGAAAGGAGAGGGGCACAAAAATCCAGGAGGGGGGGGGGGAAACTCGGAAAAATCGGGAACTTGGGGGGGAGGCGGGGGGGGGGAGAGCACAAAAATCGAGGGGGGGGGGCCACAAAAATCCAGGGGGGGAGGGACTCGCAAAAATCGGGGCAGAAAAATCGGGGGGGGAGGGGGGACTCGCAAAAATCGGGAACCAGGGGGGGGGGCGCAGAAAAATCGAGGGAGGAGGGGGGGGAAACGCCGGCTCTAATCGATTTCACAGGGGGCTAAAAATCCGTCAGAACAATCTAGTAAATTCATTTAATATCTCGAAACAACTGAGAAACTCACCCAGTCGACTGCTGGTAGCATCCTCTTTGGCCCCCATTCTCTGGCAGGCGACCACACGCGCATTTCCGATATTCAGAAGCTGTTCTCGATAAAATCGAGAGGTTAATTAAGATATATCAAAAAAGACGGCTCAATATTACTCACCTTGTCTACAGAGAACTCGCCGAACAACATCTCGAAAAAACCAATCATTATAGCACGGTGTTTGCCAATGGTTTTTGGAATATTTTTCCATTTCTACTGTCTGTTAGAAAAACCGAGAACACATGTTTTATTTCTTGAAATTACATACTTTCCACAGCCCCTTCCGCACCAGCCACATCTCTAACATCGCGTCCTGAAAAATCGATTAGCACGGAGCAATATCTTGGAAAAAAAGGGCTTTCTACGCTGTAGGTGCAGCCGCAAGGGAGGACGTCGTAGGGCCCGGCATCTTTCGGAGCCTTGGGCTCGGGAAGGGACTGAAATTACGAGGAATCAGTAAACTTTTCTTGAAAAATAAGAGAGAAAATATACTCACAACACCGCTCTTGCGGCACGTATAGCAACGGGGAAGATATCCTTCCTGGCCAAAAAAATGTGCTCTGAACAGATTAGTCTCGTAATATACAAGAGCATATCGTGCAACTCTAGCAAAGTTAACTCACTCTAGCTGTTGATGGATATTATCAAGCTAGATTGTCATTAGCAGTTGTAGAATAAATCGAGAAATGCACTTACCTTCTCCGGCTTTCCTGACAACCAGGCCTCCTGGTATGCCTGCGAGTATTGAGCAGCGACGTCCGGATCAATTTCTTTTTTTTCATTTTTCCGGGAGCGCATTTGCGCAAGTCTGGCGAGATCGACATTTTCTACAGGTTTTCTCGGATTTGTAGAGCCAGTTTGGATTTTGGAATTTGAACTTTCTAAAAAATAGAACTTAGCACATGGAACAACTGAATTTTTCTTGGAATTTCAGAGAAGCTAAGCTAAACATACCGGAGGAAACAGGACAGGCTATAGATTTGGGGGCAGTTTTTTTCTTCTCACTACGGCGTTTGGCTGTTGGGGGCGCTTCATCTGTCGCATTTTCCGAGGGGTCTTCTCGACGGCGTTTGCCGTGGGCTCCGGAGGGGGGGGGACCTGGGGTACGTCTGTCGGAACTTCCGACGGGCGGGGTGGGGGGGGCGGGGCGGTGCGGGGAGGAATGTCCGACCTGGGCCTGCTCACGGGTGGGTTCCATGTTAGCTTCGGTATGGTTTGTCGAATTTTGCAAGGTTCGGAAGAGAGAACGTAGGTTTTTGGAGGGGCCTTTGATCCTTAATCTTGGGGAGGCTGACATTATTTGTTTCTCTAAAAGTTTGTTAGAAAGTTCGAGAAAGCCCGGTGAGTGTCTCGGAAGAAAAGAGAAAAATTACTTACTGTGTTGGGGGAAGACGCTGTAATTCGTGAACGGTGTGAACTGTATCAAAGTTGAACATTAGCTCTGAAATTTTGACAGAAACAAGCTCAAACCTCGCAGAAGTCAAGATAAATTAAATGTTACGAGTGTGAGTGGACCGGGTGATGGGAAGGAAGAACTGTGTGCAAGGTCTGAAAAACCGAGAGGCAGAAGGAAAACTCTCTCAAAAACAGAGATATCAAGAGTCAAATGTCTGAAAAACCGAGACAAGCACGGTGAAAATGTCAAGAAAAGCATGTGTTCTGCGGGGCAGAAGGCCTGAAAAATCGAGACAGAGAGGGCATTTCGGGGGCTAGGAGGTCAAGAACCGCGGGGCAGGGGGATAGGGGGTCGGGAATTCCGAGAAAAAAAATGCTCTGAAAAACCGAGAGATCAACTTACGTCGTTGTGTGTTGGTTGTATGAAAGTGAGAGAATGAGAACGATTTGAGAGCTAATAAACCGAGAGGCATTCTAAATACGAGCTAGTCTACTTTGGTGCTAGCGTCCAGGGGACCGAAGCCGGATTAATCCGGATTAATTACGAGGGTCTAACTACATATGGTCTAGCGCGGCTTGGCCCTTGCCGCGGCCGCGAACCAGTCCTCGCCAGAACTGTTACGCTGCGCTGAGAAGCTGTAGGACAAAATCTTGGTATCTGCGGACCCGGGTAGGTAGATAGTACTAACTACAGTAACAGACATGCCGGGAGGATAAACTTCTATTAATAATTGAAAAAGAATATCTAGTTAATTAAGATAGAGAACGAAGTAGAAGGGCAGAAGTCCACACGATGTCCGCATGGGTGCATGTTGCGAGATCATCCCTAGGTATGTACGCAACAAACTCATATCTTGTGCTCAATAATACCATCGATTCCCGCTCCCCGTGCCGAGCATATACAATTCCCCTTTGTAGAAGAAGGTAAGACAGAACTTTATGAGATGGCTCTTTACCTCTACTCCCAGAATAAACACAAATCTGTACCTCATGAACCCATCACCAAAGAATAAAATAGAATGGAACTCGGCCCAGGTCTAGAAGAAATCATGCTCTTCAAGACATAAGCTGCAGAATATACACTTTAAGAAAGTACATGCAACTCACTTCCAGAGATGTTGACAGCTTCATAAGGTTAACTATAAAGCATGAAGTGTATATACTTGTAAAGGAAGAAGGGACTTCCCATTTAGCAGTTATGACATGCCTACGTGAGTAGCTCCTCTCTAAATAGGGAGATAGAGTTACTAAATGAGAGTCACCTCCTCCCTTCTGCCAGGGGCATTCTTCAGTTATCACAGTCAAAAGACAGATATAAACAGCTCCTGCATTATCTAGCTCCTAAAGAGTAGTTTCCTGTTAAGAAATACTAGCCAAAATAAAAACTGTCTACCATTCTCCCTTCATTTCTTTCTTCTTTCATCCCTCATTCTTCATTCTATTTTCCATCCTCTCACATTTTATCAAACCAGCCTCTATTCTTGCTTCTCTAAATTCATGGTTGCGTGTAATCGGTCAGAATGTTTCACTGCGACCTAGTCCACTTATTTACCACTTCAATTCTAACGCGTGCATGGGCAGCATGCACTAGCGAGTCACAGGGCAGGGTATCCAAGCCGGGCCGTCCCCTTAGAAATATATTGTGATAGTGTAAGTCCGATATGCCTCCAGGATCCGCCCCGATGAAGAAAGAACAGGGGAAGTGACTGCTGAAAGTCTCTGACATCCGCTTGTCACCATGCCCAAAATATACACTCTGAGGGGCCTTGCTTCTTTAGCCCGGTAGAGAGTACTGTGGACCCCATCTCAGTTGAGTGGGAGAGATTGCAAGAAAATTTTTGGCCTCTTCTGCAATTCAAAGCTGTTTTGTTCATTACTCACTGATTTTTTTTTTAGTGATGTCGCTTCATATACTCGTGATCCAGGTATTCTAGGCTACCCCATGGAGCTAGCTTTGTGTATACCCTTGCCGTGGTCTTCTGCTCGTCATCAGTGCTATCCGTTGAGCCGAGCAAACCACCCCGTTTGGATTCATAGTAAGTGCCAGAAAGAAATACCACGATGGCCACTCTCTGTCCGACATGGTAGGGCTTTTGACGGAGTGGTAAGCACAGCCGAGAGCGAATTGGTTTCGAATAAAGAGAGACATACATACCCTGGATACTGATTGAATTGACGTGTTAGTATCAAATAAACGTCTATCTGAACGTCAGTACTTCAATAAGTTCATGGTAGATAGGCTAGTCAATAACAAGTCCACTAGAACCAGATACAGCTATTTATGTGTACCGCATGTGAATAGAGTCTATAGCCACAGCTGAAGGGTTCTCGTAGTGAGATGCCCTGCCTTATTTTGAGTTGGCCCAAAGATCGTAATTGAAAATCTGGCTTGTACTTAGCAAGTAGGGAATAAAGGTATTTGGAGATTCTGGTATTAAAGTATTTTTTTATCGCAACACCTCCCAATCTTGACTGAGGCTGGGTGGTGTATGTGATTTGTTGAGGTGACCGAAAACCTTGATTGCCTGAGAAAGAAGTTGGTATTCCGTCAACGAGACAGTCACCCATGAAAATACTAGTATTATTTAAGGATCGTTCTCCATGCTCAGGTCAAGCTGGGCTGAGCAAGTGGCTGGCCGGGAGCCAGCTCAATTAACCGTGCTAGCGACAAGTCTCCCCAAAATTACCAAGTAGCAATGAATTCCCTCTTTTATTTACGCTCATTTCTGGCGTTATTCTCATGCAAAATTATGTAGGGCAAGGGCGAGACCATCATAATCATCGTTAGAAACCTGTCGCATATATCGCATCTTCGTTGCCATTCAGTTGGCTTCCAGTCAAGAATATTAAGAACCTCTTTCAGGTAATTTGCAGTGATGAGAGGCTAAAAACTTGGTTGCATCAGTACATCTGTAGCGGCCGCCGCCTCGGTGGCGTTGTCCAAGCGACCGCCCCGCCTGCACGTGACTCCTGTACACATAAACATTGCTACCTAGTTTCCCTCACAATACGGAGTAGAGAGTTCAACCATCCCACACTTGCAGGTATGGTGGCTCTGGCCACAGGTACCGCAACGCCTTCTCGCCCCTGGGGGCAGCTCGCAACGAAAGAAACTCGACGTCTCCCATGCGAGGAAGACAGCGCTCGCACGGCGTATGCCTAACACACGCTATTAGCATTCCTTCCGAAAAGGATCTAAGTCACACGGCCATGGCTAACACGCATTGCCACGGCGAATAGCCACGGCTAACACGCGCCTTCGCGACTAATGTTTGGAGCCGAAGCTCACGACTAATCACGAAGGGAAAGCAATGGAAAAGGGGAAATACTCACCCGAAGTCAGGCATCTCAACCCTCGAAAAGGCAGGCACGGGAGTTTTCGAAGCCATTTAGAATGGCAGAACACAGGCAACGAAAAAAATTGAAATTAAATTGTTCAGTTTAAACGCGCATGGGATTGCTTTGCTACTGGCTTGCTATGAACATGAAGAAAAGACGGAGACAGAGAAGCAGACAATAGTTTTTCATTGCAATGACCTCACTATAGCAACGCTTTCTACGCGATTTTTCACATACAACGCGATTTTCTAGCAACAATCAATACTAGTTGTTGTTAATTGCATAATACAACACACTCCGCATATCACTATATACCACGAACTCACGGAGCATGATATACATCTCTGAAAACACGAAAACCCATTCCATCGATTGTACTGGACGCCGCGGACGGTGTCTCATAAGAAAGGGGGCAATTGTCATGCCATATACACCGGCATTCGCTTATATCGCTTAGGCTCGCTTAGGATGGCGCTACTACCAGCGCCATGCAGACATCGCCAGGTATGAGACCGTTAAACCGGCTGTTGTATCAACCGAGAAACCCTTAGTCTCTAAGGGCGTCCTTTTTGGCCTAGCGGTTAAGTCTCACAGTTATGAGCCCGGGTGCAACTACTGCTCTGAAAAATCATTGATCGCCATTCGCATTCGCTCAATACATAGACCGCTCAACACGCCGAAAATATCGAGAAAATGGCTGCGGGAACTAATGAGATCATTCTCAGATCCAGTAAGGACTGGGACGATTGGTATGAGGAAGTTCAGATGAAGGCAACGGCATCGAATTTCCACAAATATATAGATCTAGACGCCGAGCGCATAGATCCCTCTATGGAACCAGATCCATATATGCCGAACTCGACGGACAGCCAAGAGGTGATGCACATGCACTTCTATCTCTATAAACAATGTACAGAGAAGTATAAGACGTATATGAAAGAAGTGAAGGAGATATATGACCATATATCTGCAACTGTGGACCCTGGATTACGCTGAGCTCTCACAAAAACATTAGATCCACGGCAGATACTGGAGGAATTGAAGGAATTCATTGCTCCGACTAAACGACAACGAGAGGTCGAGCTTACTGAGCTATTCTTAAGCTTTCCAAGCCGTCCGAGGTGCGAAAGCGAGCAGCCGACGAATAGCTACTAGACTAGAATGGGAGGACTGCCATCGACTGGTTCTCAAATATGATGTTGACGAGTTTACTAGCGAACATGGGAACCTATATAGATTCCTTAATGCGGTGCAAGCCATACACCCTGAATTCTCGGATTTCCGCAGGCAAGAACTAGAAAATGCGTTAGAGAACGGCGACGAGCCATTGAGTGTACGGCAAATGATCAATCACTTCCGATCACACCGCCGAACTTGCGTTGCAGAAGATGAGCCTGAATACTCGAAAAACAATGCAGTTTTCTCCACCTATCAAGACCAATCCACCAAGGCCGAATCTACGAAGGATTCCACTAAGAAAACAGCAGGGAACGCACGAAAGTGTGTGTGTGGCGGGTATCACTCATACGTTAAATGTTGGTTCTTGAATGCTGAAAAACGCCCATGGGTCCCGAAGAAAGAAATAGAGGATAAGGTGAAGAACGCCCTGGAAGACACACAAAAGAAGCAGGCTATAGAGAATGCCTTTGTCAAAGAGAATAAAACACTGGCAGTGGCCTCTATTCATACAGAAAACAACGAATCGGACGACTATATAGCCCTAGCTACAACCCTGTTCACGGCGGATCATGCTACTAGCAGATATCAATACCCTCTGCGAAATAGCTTCGTGTATGACACAGGAGCTAATAAACACGTTTGCAACGACCGCAGCCGCTTTGAGAACTTCGAACCTTGTGAAGGATCCTATCTATATGCAGGAGATTCGAAAATAGCCATTCAAGGAACAGAGCAGGTGTGGTTGAATGTTTAATCACAGAGAGGAGTAAAACGAATGCTTCTACTCAATGTGGCATATATTCCCGGTTTTCATACGAATATCGCGGCATCCCCTTTCTTCAAGAGGAAGGGATTAGGAATTGATGAACTCAATCACACGATAATTGACCAGGACGGGGTTGTGAGATTCAATCTAACCTATGTTCATGAGAAATACGTACTGGAATACAATCCAATCACTAAGAAATCTCGGTCAGAGATATTAAAGATTAATGAGACGATGCCGAAATCAATCAAATTCGCCGATCATGGGACCTCCATGACGAAACGAGCCACCCCGAAACCAATGGATAGGGAGCTACCCACGCCGCCGGAGCCGATCCCCCCACGGCATCATATAAAGCCCTTGAATGCTGACATACCGGCTGAAACACACCACACACGGGGCAGCAATATGCCAGAGGCCATAGAACCTCAATCAATGGAGCCACCAACGAGCAGGACACCTGCCATGGAGCTCTCAACGAGCGGAACACCCGCTATACATAAACATCAATCTACGCCATTAAACGCCTTCAAAACGCTGAAAAACCATAGGAATATGCCACCGCTGACACCGCTGACACCGCTGACACCGCGTGGACCAGTCAATTTTACGAAGCAGTCTTATGTCAAAGAACCGTGCATCGCTAAGGCCCTAGATTAAATCAAAAACATGCCGAATTCGTACGAATGCTCGGATTAACCGATATAGGCGCTCAAATTGAATAAATATACGCCTACACACTCATTAAAAATCACTGATCTATTTTACATACAAAACTTTGAGGTTTTATTGTTTTTATGTGGCATATTCGGTGAGGGGGTATGTGAGACTGCGGTATATACACCGAACTGAATAGGTCCACCAAATATGCCCCACTATGCAGATTTTTCGCACATAGCTCACCACACACACTATTCTTTTGTGGGAGTATAATATTGGCTTGATTCTCTATATATGTGTGCGTTGCCGCGAGCTATATAGCCCTAGAAGAATGGAAGAACATCGGGCCGGGATGGATGCCTCTGACACTAATATGAACGAATTCTAAATAGAATTCCCTTTCTATTTAAATTAATCTCATATATCTTAGTAGATAGCTCTTGAAAGTTGAGTTCAAGTCAAAAGATGAGTATGCAAATGAAGAATCAACAGACTAAATCTGCACTATTTTCTTATATAATAATATATATATATATATATATATATATATATATATTACTTGCAGGGACCAAGCTATTTTTCTGACTCTAGTACTTCCACTGTTTATTTATATTTCGAGGGGGTGGTGAGGGATTCGAGGGTGGATTGGTAGTTCGTTGATATTCAGGAGTTTCAGCCGAGGTATTATTTCCTTCGTTTTCTTGGCAGGGGTGGTTTGGGAGGAACAGGAGAAAGACTTGACACGGCTCCGGGGGGAAAACAAAACTTGAGCAGGATTTTCTTGCAGCGAGGGTAGATGTTTAAGTAAGACTTTGTGGTCGAAAAGTGTTCAAATTTTTATCAGATGTAGTAACAGATCAGATACAGCTATTGCTTAAATTTGAAGAGATTTGCACCAGAGGTGGTGAAGTTATGATGAAAAATGTGGTTTTCTTCCCCCTAAGGAGCTTGAAACACGTTTTCTGAAATAACTTCCTCACCTCTCGATTAAATCTTTTCAAAATTAAATGACAGGTTGTTCTGCTCTGTAGCTTCAATCTGATTATCTTTTCGTTTTCTAATTCGAAAAATTGAGCGAGTTCTGGAAAAGGCGGTTCGCACTGATGATCCTCTTTTCTTTCTTATCTACTAAGATAAAGTCTGTTTTATCTTGTTGAGTTGTGATGCGGAGCATCTGGCTTCTTTGACTCCCAACGAATGCCACGCTTGGTGAAGACCGCCTGGCAGTTCGTGCCCGTGATCTCAGGTGTCCCGTCAGAACAAGCCACTGCCACTCGAATGCCTTGACTTTCGAGGTGCTTAAGATGAAATTCAAGAGCCTCAGGCAGTTGATTCTTCGTACGGATGAAGTAGCACGATTTGAACCGTGTGACATCATCAACAACCAGGACAATATAGCGGAACCTTTGAAAGAAAGGTGAAAAATTGTCCAAATCCCCTAGAAATTTCCCACCGCCAGCGACGTCAAAGTGTAGGCGCACGCTGTGTCTGATTGCACGCGGCGTAAGCGTTCGTGAGATCTGCTTCTTGGATTTGCCAAGCTTGCAGACTTTGCGAAGAGGGAACTCCAAGCTTCCCTTGACAACTGTAAGGGGCCTACGCCGAGCAAGTCGGCATACGATATAGGGCTTATAATACAAAAAGTAGAAAACGTTAAGGAAAGAAGAAGCAAGGAAAAGTGTAGCAGTGTTCGCACGAGATTCTTTTATAAGCGAAGCGGAAGAATAACTAGTCGGAGGCCCGGCGTACGAATCGAAGCGTGATCGGAGCGGAGTAAGCCATGGAGCTTCCGTGAGCTCTGATTGACTGAAATCTTTTCACGGCCCGGGGCCGCCAAACTCTGATTGGCTGCAGCGTACGAGTCGGAGCGGAGGAAATCATGAAGCTTGCGTGAGAGGAATGGTCTACTAACATGGGCGTAGCCCGTCACAACAACGATGCCAGAGGAGGGGTCCTTGCTCAGTCGTACAATATCCACGGGGTTGCAATCCCCCAGGCGAACATGCCAGGCGAAGATCGAGTCTATAATTGAGCACCATGCATGCAGCAACGGCCATGGCAGCCGCCTCAGTGCCATGAACGGGAAAAACCTTTGCAGAGAACACGGTGACATCGAATGCCTCTCCTTGTAAGTCAGTGATCTTAAAGCCGATGATTTGATCCCTAACCCGCAGAAACTCATAGTCAAAACCGTTATAAAGAAGTTGACCAAAGCTAATGAGATTACACGAGGCCTTAAGCACATAGCGAGCGTTTGAGAGGCTGAGAACAGCTTCATTCAATGACACTACTGCATTCTCTATAGCGTCAGGAAACACTTCTGCGAGCGATTCATCGCCCAACTCAGGCCTCCGAAGATTTTAAAGAATCGTTTATCGTGAGCTATATGATAACTCGCCGCAGTGTCGAGATATCATAGAGAATCCCGGTGTATAGAGGACAATTCCTTAGAGGCGGACTGAAAATAAATACCAGTTTCCTCACTCTTTTTTCATTAGAAGGGGTATGAGGAACGGGCTTATAACGCGCTTGAAGGTGTTTCATATCTCGCTTGTAGAGCTCCTGCCACCATAAGGACTAGGAACTCGCATTTTTATAGAAGCAATGAGCCTGCTCGTGGCTCGTTTTCTCAAAATAGACGGAAGCACTTTCTAGAGCTTCTGTTACGCTCATTTCGTCCAGTCAACATATCTGAGGTCTGCTATTTCTTTTTATCATTCTCTTTACTCTTCTTCTTTTCTTTTTCTTTCTCCTTTTCTTTTTCTTCCGCCTTGAGAGCCTTGACCTTTTCCTTCTTAGTGTCAGGATTTATAAGGGCTTTATGACGAACGAGTTCCGAGATGAGATCATCAACGTTGGATTCAACAAAGCGATTTTTCGGTTTATCCTTGCGTAATTCGAGAAGAAACTGCTGAATATACGGTCTTGCGTATTTCCCCAGGCTTAGAATGAAACGCCGGCGCAAGAAAATGTTGAGTAGCGGTCAATCATATGATCTGAGATCGGCAACAGTGCGCTGCCATGCCTTAGTGTGAGCGATGATATCGCTCTCATAGTCATCGATGAAGATTTTGCAGATCTTGTCAATTAGCTGCATATGCAGATCATTGTCATGAATCTGAGATCTTCGAGCAGGCGCCATAGAAACGCTGCTTTCTCTATGAGAGTGTTGCTGAAGTCTGCATCACGCAGCTTAGTCTGCATGGTTTCCTTCACATCAGCTTTCAGTGAGTCCCAGATCCCTTCTCATAGTTTTGTTTCCTTATACTGCCAGATTAAGCAGTCATGGCTATCCGCATCTACGGGGGATCGTTCTCGTAGTTGGATAGAATGTGAGAGGCTCCCACATCCCGTCTCCAGGACTCGTAATTGGCGTGGCCCGCGAGTTTTATGTCAATCCGCAGGCTCACATGCCCATGCTGCTGGCGGAATTCCTTCACACGATCATTGAATCCACCGGGGGCCAGCTGAGGGGATGACTTTTCCATCACGCTCATGGCCGCCATATTGCTAGCTAGTTCGCCGGGGACTCCATGCTGAACTAATTGATGGCATAGAGCGGCTATCTGCAGACCTCGATTAACCATACCATCATCTATGCCCTCAGAAGTCCCTGTGGGCGTGTCTACTAGCTCCGGCTCGGGCGCCGCCATCCTGGGAGGAGCTTTCCGAGCGGTTTCGGGAGGAGATTGAGGCTCACTACTGTGAGGAGGAGGAGGTTCGAATCTATGGTCAAATCCACTCGGAATAGGTGTATTTGACGGCTCTCTGCTTGCGGCTCGTGATGCCGCTCTTCTATAACGTTCAGCTTTTTCAGCCTCGTGTTGCTCGGCCGTTTTTCCGCCGAACATGAGATATATTAACGAGGAGGGGGAGGGTTTTCGGACTGAAATGCGAGATCGATTGTTCGGTCTGATTCCGGGACGCAATGAACGTCTTTCGAGGGTAAAAATGCGAATCGAACGTCTTCTAAATCGACGAGATCTATATCGCTAGATCTAAGGCATATATGAAGGCTTAATTCGGAAGAATCGAAGGGCCATAACCTGATGAACCAGTATGATTGACTGATTGTAAGATCTAGCTAGAATACCAGGCAATATATGTGCGAGGCAGTGTCGGTCATGTGCCGAGTGGAGTTCCTCCCCTTTTTCGGTGTTCAAGGGGCTTCAATTAGCAGTGGTGATCGTGGCATCGTAGATTCGTTTTCGGAGGCAGAGGCAGTAGTAGTGTAGTTGATATTTTTTAGAATGATTCTCGCAGTGGTTCTCGCAGTGGTTCTCGCAGTGGTGGATGAAGTAGTATTAGTGACAGTGGCTCGCGGGGCCAGCTGATTCATCAAAACATTCCTTCAATCGTTTCCATAGAATTCCATCGCGTGGTTGACAGAGAATCCAAGTTTCCATTCAATCTTTGTACGATCAATTCCAACAATCTGTCTCATTTCTTCATGAATGCCATTCTCAAGGTGTTTTCGTTGTTTGACCTGGTTCACCCCCAGGCCCAGGGGTAGGCATTTTTCAGCCTATATTGTATTGTTTGGAGGCGAAGTTCTTTACCCTCCATTCAATCAATCTTTTCCCGGCGATCGAAGCTCCTGGCCTCTCGTCAGGTCTCTGGTTTCCCCGCGATCAAAGCTTTCTTGGCTTATTTCGTCAGGATCCTTCTGCATTTCAGCGATGCAGCTCGCGAGACGTTTTATACCTCAGATAAATTGAAAAGTAATTCTTTGCGGAAGGTTTAATGAAAAAAACAAGCACTCCGGGCCATAACCTGTTGGACGTCTGAGTGGTTGTATTTGGTGTGGCTATCTGTTGCTCTATGGATGTGTGCGTGTACGGGGCGCTAGTCCGTAATAGGAGGCCATAAATGGCTCCTACAAATTAGGGAGTCTCACATCAGAGCCTTGGTGACCTTAGGACCTAGATAAATGAATGAGAAAGATATATTACGGAGTACTCCGTACAAGCTTATATTATATATATATAATATATAAGGATTTTCCTATAGTAATACATGCGTAATAGATTCCTACAGTCGAGTGCATTAGTATTATTATTATCATTATTATTATTTCTATAAAGTTAAAATTACGGCGGCCAACACATCCCCCTGATTTAAACATACTACACGATTGGACATCCCTCCTACGTTCGAGTCCTCTACGAATTGGTTACGATCTCGTTTCATTATTTAAGGAGTACTATAACTCTCCCAGCGGTGCGGGTTCTAGGCAGAGAACGCGCCGTTATGCTGAGAGTATTTGTCTTGTGAATGTCAGCGTTCCTTTATCCGCTCAGATGGCTGCCAGAACCAGATTCTTCACAAACACAAGTTTATCATACAGCAGGCGGTATCAGATGGAAAGATACTCCGTAGTACCGAAGTGGCTGGTAAGTGGCATGAGCAGGATATCTATGATTCTTCTGGGGAGAAGTGAAGGAAACTCAGGGAAGCGAGATGGTCAAAAGTGGCAGCGTGTGTTGAAATTTTTACATTTTTACATTTTGAAGAGTGCAGGTAATATTTAATCAGTACGGATAGAACATCAGACCGTCTACAGATACCAGCAATCTTGCGAAATGCGGAGTATACACGTTGGGAGGCCTGTCATTCCCCAACTCTTTCAACCTCAATCTGCAATCAGCAGGGTGCTCTTCCACAAAATCCGCTTCCATAGCCAGGCAACGAATCTGCCTTTGCAGGCAATCGAGCCTCGCTGGATGTGCACAGAACGCCCAGAGCTGATTAGTCTCATGATTGGAGCACCGTGCCGAGAAAAAAAAAAAAAGAAAAAAGAAATACAAAACCCGGTCTCAACTGTGCCAGCACAAACTAATCTATTGGCCAGCAGTTCAGGTGGCTGGTGAAATTTACTGGCCAACGCTAAGCCTAGTAATCCATAACGATGGAGTATCTCAAATCAAGCCCCCCGCTGCACTTGTCAGATCGCTCTCTCCATCTCCACAACTTCTTGGGAGACCTTTGAGCTGGGAGTGTCTGATCATACATACATCTACAGAACAATCGCACTAGCTGCCTGGCCTGCTCACCCACACACTTAAACCGCGTCCACGCGAATTGCGACTGCGGCCTAGCAACCGATAGCGTGTTTTTCTGTACTGACCAACCTTCACGGGCTGCGAGAGTGACATCGATTCCACTTAACTGACATGATAGCTGATCGAAATCGCGATTAGAAGACTGTTTTTTTGTGTCTCGTTTCCCTCATTTCATTCCCTGATTGGCGTGATTAACTTGGCTGTGTTCTTGTATTCTTCTCACTGAGCCCAGCGTCCCTCTTGACTTGGTAGCCGGTCGCATAATGGTTCAATAAACTGCCCCCCGCCGTTGCACTGAGCCAACCGTTCGACCAGTCTTCTCTTGAGCGCATCACTCACTAACTTTCCCCATTTTTGATACTGGGAAATTTCGTGTCGCAAGAACTTGTAGGATAGGAGCAAACCCTTTCTGACGCCTCATCAAGGGGCCAAACGTCCATCATGCCGCCCACCCGACTGGAGCAACTGGACCACGTCTTCGATGACCACCCATCTCTAACCGCCTCTCTTGAAGACTTCGAGGACTCATCCCGCCCTTCTCCCCTCTTCGAACTCCCATCTCAACATTCTGGCTTCCGTTCTGAAGACATCAATGAGCATGATCCAGAGACAGATATAGACTCCAGTGCTGGTGACCCTTGGTCCCCACCGGGGTACAAGCAGCGTAGATATCTTTTACAACAGCACCACTTCCCCCCGACAACTGGCAGCACATGGTATCGACACCAACCGTACCTGCGAGACAAACCAGATTTGAAAGCGTCATATGATTGCAGTCCGTTGCGGTCAAGAGAAGTTAGCCCACAATATGAAGATGCGCTTGAGAAACCCATAGCCGCTGCAGAACCTGACCTCGCCGACCTGACGATACCTGCAAATATACCATTGCCGGTGGGCACGGATTCACCGCAGAAGGGCAGGTCGCCTAGCCCTCCACCTTCGATCAAACTCGAAGGAAACGGATGGGGGAAGAAAGAGAATAAT
The DNA here is from genome assembly GCA_001883825.1 of Emergomyces pasteurianus Ep9510. Taxonomy (NCBI): domain Eukaryota; kingdom Fungi; phylum Ascomycota; class Eurotiomycetes; order Onygenales; family Ajellomycetaceae; genus Emergomyces; species Emergomyces pasteurianus. Next base: position 15,235 of record LGRN01000369.1, read on the forward strand.
ATTAATAATACCAGTGATCAACTTGAACTGTCTCCGGAGAATCTTGCACCGGAATCCTTCACAAATTGTAATATATTTTCTATTTTTACCTTAATTTTATGTTTTATGTTTTATATTTTGTGTTTTTACCTTTATTTATTTATCCATTCTGATTCTTGTTTAATTTATTTTCTCCGTCTACCCATTTTCCCAATCTTCTTTATGTATACCGGCGCTAACAATTAAATAGACATCCGTTTCGCGGTGCGCGCAGAAGTCCAGCACCGGGAGCCGTTCATTGCATTCTTTAACTACGTCAGCCAAAAAATAGATTCCATGACCAAAAATCGCACAAACACTGCTTTGTCTGTATTGATGGGCCTAATATCCTTTGCAATAATACGCGCCCTTTTTCACCCCCCTATTCCCCTCCCTGTTCCCGATCTCGTCAAACTCTCTGGCCTCGCACGCTCTTTCGAACCACTAATATACTATTCTGAAAACGGTGTCCAGCAAATCGGCGCATTACAAGAAACAGGCGTCGCTGTCTGGGATCTGGGCGAATCCGTGCGCGGCACAAACATGACAAGTGCCCCAATCATTGTGCGGCAGCTAGACGAGCTCTCTGAATCCCTCAAAACACTCTCCCTAGAACTAACCCGGTTCTTCGCCAACGTGGACGCGGACATTGACTCTATCCTCATTGTCATGGACTGGGCAAAGCGCGAGCTGGAGACTCTCTCCTCCCAACCCGCCCACTCCCTGCCTTCCATCTTCTTTGACAACCTTCACTCCCTCCTCTCGCGCCTCGGTGCCCTCGAAACCACCACTACCACCCTAACAGACGGCAGCAAATCATCCCTCCCTTCCCCCACCCGCCTGGGCGCTCTCATCACAACATTCTTTGGTACAACCCGGTCACAACGCACCCACCGCACCCTGACCCATACCTTCACTGAATTCCTCGCCGTGCTCGAAGAGTCCATAAACAGCGAATTGACGCATTCTACTGCTCTTTTCTCCCTCTTCGAGGCAATAGACCGCCAGTTCCTGAACCTGCAGCGCACAGTTGTTCGCGAGTCGGACGCCCAGGAACGTGCAGAGGGTGAAATGCTCTCATCACTGTGGACGCGGGTGTTGGGGCCCAACGCCGCCGCACTGCGCAAGTATGAGAAGAACCGCCACTTGCTTTCGTCTGTGCGGCAACGGACAGTGGCCAATAAGCATCTGCTCATGGACCATCGCGGGAAGTTGCTGACACTTAAGGTGAATCTGGAGACGTTAAGGAGGAAACTGATTAGCCCGCTAGTAAGGAGGAATGATTCGGTCAGTTTTGGGCTATTAGGCACTGGAGGTGGAAGTAGCGCTGGGGGCGATGGGGAGTATATCGGGAGAAGGATTGGAAGTAGTGCGCAAAGCTCGGTGGAGTTGGTGGTTGAAGGCCAGATTAAAGGGCTTGAGGGGGCTTATGAGTATTTGAAGGGAGTTAGGGAGAGGCAAAAGGCGAAGTTAATGGAGATGGTTTACGGGGCGGGGAGGACTGGGGGCGGGAGTGGCTTGTTGAGTGGGCTATCTGATGTTGGAACATCGGGACCTCGCCCTGGAGCTGGAATTACAAGCGACGGAGGGGGTGGAGATGCGTGATGAACCATTTAGGCAGATTTTGAAACACTCGCTATTCCTTTTGTTTGCAATATCTTACATTTTAGTCTCCTTCATCATTTGGCCTTTCCTATCTCATCTTGTGCGAAGAGTGTGCGGGTGTTTTTTAGAATTTCTTTCCAGCTTGTTGAATCGAACACGAGGCATGCAATTTTCCTGGGTGTGAGCAAAGTTGTGTCGGCTATAATCTGCGAAAGGGCGGTTACATCTTCCTCTTCTTCTTCCTCTTCCTCTTCTTCTTCTCAGTCCGGATTTATATTTTCCATAGGTGATGTGTCAGAGTTAGGCGCCGATTTAGTTATTGAGTCTAGCCCTTTTGAAAACAATGAGAAAGTCGACATTGCTGTTATCTACATTGAGAACTTGAAGTGACGAATAAAGAGATGAAAAAAAAAACCTGCACCCACACCAGCACCCTAAAATAAATAAATGAATAAATACATTCAAGTTGAATTATGACTTGAATAAATGAAAAAAGTGCAGATAAAATTCTTACTTTGGAATAAGGGTCGTAGCTTGCATCAGCACTTACATTAATTATCCAGATTATAACATTACTGTTACCACCTCTAAATAATATTACGCATCACAGATCTAGCCCATCTATTATAACGTACTGAACTGGGCAAATGTTATAATCATCACACCTTTTTCAACCAATATCCCACCGACTGCAAGATATCCAGACGTACTTTGCTAGCCTTGGAACAGCTCATGAAATTAGACAGGGGTACAGAGGTCAGCGTCAAAAGTTCTTCCCCGCCAAGGCACTATATAACGCCACAAAATTAAATGCCCACAAATTCGCTTTATCATGAACAACATTCAAATCTGCAGAGCAGCTGGTATTTTCATTTATCATTCAATTATTGATTAACATGGCTCCTAATACTGATATTGCAACGCGTGCTCTAGTGATTACTCTTAAATCTATTGCTCAAAAAACCGCTCTTGAAATATCTGGCATTACTGGCATATCCGTTCGTACAATTAATCTTATATATGCTCGCGCAATCGAACGAGGATTTGATCCAAATATTCGACCCATTGTCATCAAAGATGCCCATCTCAAAGATGCTCCTCGCTCTGGCAGACCTTCAAAACAGACCTCTGAGGTTCAGCAACAAGTTATTATTAAGGTGCGAACCGATCGATACGGCCGTGAGAAGACCTGTGTAGATATTGCGGGGGAACTCAGTCAGGAAGGACTCAATATTTCAGCCAGAACAATTGGAAGGATTCTGAGAGTAGCTGGATTTCAGAAGACGAAGTCAACACGGAAGCCAGGTTTAACCAAGAGAACGAAACAAGATCGACCTCAATTCTGTTTAACACATAAGGATTGAACTCTTGAGAATTGGAAATTGGTTATTTGATCTGATGAAACGCCTGTTATTCTTCTTCATCGACGTGGTGAATATCGAATATGGCGAACTAAGGATGAGGTCTTCGTTCGAAGCTGTGTTCGCGAACGATGAAAAGACTCTTCTGAGTTTATGTTTTGAAGATGTTTTTTCGTATGATAAGAAAGAGCCCTGTTATTGCTGGCTTCCGGAGACTGCCATTGAAAAGACTTAATCTCTTAAGGAGATTGAGGCTTTGAGTGAGGAATTGGAGCCTCTTCTAAAAGAGAAATGAGAACTAGAGAATGAAATGAGACGCGCCAATCTTCGTCAACTACCTGGTGTCAAACCTACATGAAAATTGAATAAGAAGTCTGGCAAGCTTTCTCGTGGCAAGAATGGTGAAATAGATTGGTATAGATATCAGAAGAAAGTTCTCATTCCAAAGCATTTTCCCTTTGCTAAAGAGTGTGAAAAAGAACGCTCAGGTACAATTGTTTAGAAGAATAAAGCCCCTGCTCATGATCACTATATTCAACGTTGAATATATGATATATATAACATTCAACGAATGCTCTGGCCAGGCAATTCTCTAGATCTTAATCCAATAGAACCTTGCTAGCCCTGGATAAATCATAAGAACAGGAGCACCAAAGAGCAGAGCAGAAGCTATTAAAGCATGGGAGCAGTATTGGAAGAATCTTCCACAGGAGACTATACAAGCATAGATAGAGCGGATTCCTACTCATATTCAAAAGATTATAGAGCTAGAAGGTGGAAATGAATAGAAAGAAGGCCGCGGGCAAACCTATATACGGAGTAGAATGTATGATATATAATTATATAGAACGTGCGATATATGATATAAAAAGAAAGCTAGCGTTCCCAAAATTTGAAACGTCATCCCGTACAAGTAACTTCCCATATGAGCACAAATATATCCTACTTGCGGAGCACAGGTTTCCGGGGAAGTGTTGATATCATAGTGCTCCAGCACAACCTGGATACCCCTTCATGGTTCAGTGAAACAATCAAGACCATAACGCTTCCTCTGCACCGGAATCACTTCAGTATGCGTTCTATTAATTAACTAGTGGCACCTCGACGGCAGGAACTCAGCAAATCCTTTTTGTTTTGTTTTTCTTTTTTCTTTTGCATGGGAAAAACATTTGCTTTGAGAAAGCCATCTCGATATCATTAGCAGCATCGGGATCTAGGCCAGAGCAAATGACGGTGCAATTCGAGAATTCAGAGGACACACAACATTAGACAATCAAAATAGCAACTTTGGCACACAGAGCAGATGATTGTTTCCTGTGCATATTTAACATGTCAACATTTTTACCCACTGCCTTGTCTAAAGTGCCTACTGCTACCAGCCTGAGTGACAATTGCTTCAAGAGTGAGGAGATGGCTCATCAGTAGCACTACAATAAATGGTCAGCGGAAGTGGCTTCCTGTTCCTATTTTTTTCCTTGAAAGAATAGACACAGCTGCGGGACTATTTTGCTATCACTACCAGGACCAATCATAAGAAATACTATCAACTTGAAATACGAGTTGACAAAGATTGGTTGGCGAATCCGGGACGACTCGGGAGACCTCAGGGAGTTAGTTGGTGTGGGTTAGGCTTCGCACAGACCAGTTAGCACCTCCTTGCAATAACGTTCATGCCAAAGCGTATGGTAGAAAAATGAGGTAAAAATTAAAATCAGCTTCGCGAAAATACAAATAAAAGAAATATGGACAATTAAAAATAAATACTAATCATAAAATAAATACATATTGCCAACAGCAGGTGTAGAACCAAAGCAACCGATGGCAAGACTCGTAGTGTCAATTTCCGACCTGCAATATTACCGAGTACGGGCATGTTAGAAAACTAAGAACTCTAACGTACCCTTCCGGTATTGAAAACGAAATGAATCCATGAAGCCAACGCATCATTAACTTAGATATGAGATTGTATTATGCCTGTATTGCGATGTAGGCAGGTAATAAGGTCGTTTGGCTGATGGTGCACTGTACCATACAATGGATGGGATACAATGAACATGGTGCTAACAATTTCTTCGCAGAAGCGGGCGTTTCAACAAATAAATAACCAGTAACATTCTTTGTACAAATCAAATTGAGTTCGACATTGCTCGAACTCTGATTCTCCAGCTCATTTATTCAGCCAGGATCAAGTGAAGTGAGACCAAGCAAAAAAAAAATAACAACAATCCACGAGGCGTCAGGGCGATTGAAAAGTGGGCTGCAGAGTTTCAAGCAGAATAAAATGAGGCTGTCCTGGGACGTTTAACCCCATGGTACGGAGTAGGCTAGTAGTTAGTTTGTGAACACTTTCGTCTTGAGTTACACAGCATGAGAGGGTACGGAGCTCTCTCGTTTCCGGAAAAGAATTTTGAAGCGACTCAGGGGAAATTTCCACCCACGGGTTTTAATAATACTATAAGAATAATGATAGGAATGTTGACTAGAATGCGGTGCATGTCACAAAATATCCGAATGTGACAACATAATCGGACAACGCCCATGCAGCCGAAATCTGCAGGCCACAGAAAAGTCCCCACTCCGCTCGGGGTGGGGAAATTTGGACCGCATACGGAGTACTCCGTACGGAGGACACAAATGCCAGAAGCGGTGATTTTTGGCCTATCAGGACAATATGCAGGGGCTCGTGGAAAGTTTTGGGCTGAGTTTTGCGGCACGGCCAAAAGCCGGCAGTCCTATTGGCTGGGTTCCGCTGCGGGATGCGCTCGGGCACACGGATCTAGCTGCTTACGGCATAGCGCCACCGATCAGCTGACATCCCACGTTGGAACCTTAAAACTTAACCGGATTTCTGGCTGCAGGTTTGGTGGGGTCTGACTAACGTCCCCGAGGTCGCTTATCTGCTGATTCTACCGGCTGAGTTAATCGCTATCAGCTGGGGGCTAGACCGGGATGCAAAATTTTCGCCCGCTGCTTGTTATTTCATCATGCGTCCGGGATTTTTTGATATTTTTAAGAAAGCAGGTTTCCGGGTTTGTCTCTCATTTTTGTCCCCGCTTATTGATAATTCCCATTGACAATGCCATTGTCGGGGTTCAACCTTTCCTATAGGGTTAGTACATATAATGAAGTTCGCGAAGTAAGTCAACGCAGAGTCATTTTGAATAACTTGGCTTCTATTGTTCCGGCTATATACTAATTGCCCATTAAAGGGAGCTTGAAGAGGATTTGGTGCCCGAGTGGAGGGCTAAATACTTGAATTATAAGGTGCGTGCTATTTATTTATTTATTTATTTATTTTTCAATGCCCAATGTGGTCACTAGTACTTGCAAAAGTTCCTAATAGAATCACTCCTTTGTAGGCTGGCAAAAAGAAAGTGAAAGCAATTTCACGAGCACTTCGCCATGCTGAGCAGCAATCTCCGTTTACACATCGTCGACGGCTCAGCCAAATCTTCCACCATGAGGACCGTCCCCCGGCCGATTCCTTTCCGTCGCAATCCGGCTCGCATCAATTGTCTCCTGTGGCACGAGGTCAAGGACCTTCCAGTCAGCTTGAACGGCCTGAACCGGCTTTACGAGATCCAAGTCGTGGAAAATTTGGAGATATGCTACCTGTTGTCGTCCCAGAACGACGCCCTCTTAAATCACCCGGGTCACGATTTATTGAGCAGCCTGGGAGCTATGGAAGCATTGTAGCCTCACCTCCGCATCATGTATCTCCCTCAATCCCTCCTTCTCTGGAACTTCCGGACCCTGCCTTAGATCCAGCGGATCCGCATTTCCGCCCAGGAACTCCACCCCGGAGTATACCATGGACTGGAGCCGACGCTGCCCGAGCTTCAAAGGCTGATAACGGCACGGTGGAATTGAGGAAAACTCACAGCGAAAGCTCTACTTCTACCAACCCTCGGGGACCGAAAAGTATATTCCGGCCAAGGGGCAATTCTGTCTCTAGCCGGGTGCTTGATAACCAAAAGAAGCTTTTGAAGAGTGTGTTTACCGCCAAAACACATTGCGAAAATGCCACAGTTCGCGTACCTGTTGATGCATATATGGCGCTTAGGCATAGAGAGTCAGAATTTTTCACATTTTTGGACAAGGAGTTAGCCAAGATCGAATCGTTTTATCATTTCAAAGAGAAAGAGGCTACTGAGCGACTTGCACTGTTAAGAACACAACTTCATCTTATGAGAGACACTAGAATTGCCGAGATCAGGGTTAACAGGCGGAATTTGGATGCCAAAGCCCGCCTCGATAAGGTTTCCAGGTCAGACAACGGATCCTCCGTAATGAAATGGAAGGCTCCTCTGGGAGATAGGCTGGATAAAGCACGATCGAGAAAGACTTCAAAAGCCATGGAACAACTAGCAACTCCCTCTGGCCCAGTGCCAATGTGTTGCCACGCGGATGAGCGTCAAGATTTTGTCCGCCGTGAAGATCTAAATGATGTTTCATACCGGTCCGCGAAAAGGAAGTTGAAAATCGCTTTAATAGAGTTTTACCGTGGACTGGAACTCCTCAAGGCCTATGCTGACCTAAACCGAAAGGCGTTTCGCAAAATGAACAAAAAGTACGACAAAGTTACTAACGCGCGCCCAACCAGCCGCTACGTTTCGGAGAAAGTGAACAAGGCCTGGTTTGTTCAAAGTCAGGTTGTTGAGAATCACATGGTGTCTGTTGAAGATCTTTACGCACGCTACTTCGAAAGAGGGAATCGTAAAGTCGCTGTACGCAAGCTTCGCGGCAAAACATCAAGAACTTATGATTTTTCTTCGAACACCTTTCGCGATGGCTTTATGGTTTCCGGAGGCCTTGTTTTCGGCGGTCACGGTCTGGCATATGCCGTTCACCAGCTGTTCAATGGGGATCCTGAAGTCCGCCTTTACACGAGCTACCTGCTCCAGGTTTGTTCATTGGATGTTTCCGTTTTCGTGCGTTCTAACGCTAATTTCTCCACTCAGATCTATGGCGGCTACTTCCTCGCTCTTTTCCATTTTCTCATATTTTGTATAGACTGCAAAATTTGGAGTGCATCTAAAATAAATTATGCATTTGTTTTTGAATTTGATACTCGCCATGTCCTGGATTGGCGTGAATTGTCGGAGGTAAACTATATATTCGTATCTCAAAGTTTTTTTAAATTGCTCGCTAACCCGCGATCGCAGTTACCATGCTTCTTCTTCCTATTATTTGGGCTAAGCATATGGCTAAATTTTCGTTGGATAAATAGCATGTATATATACTGGCCTATTTTATTGATAGGCGTCACGCTTCTTATATTGCTTATCCCCATTCGCCTACTATACCATCGATCTAGACGGTGGTGGGCATACTCAAATGTAAGCGATATAGGAGCGCATCACACCCACGCGTCACACCGAATGATGCTGATCTTTCATAGTGGAGGCTTTTACTTGCAGGTTTATACCCTGTCGAGTTCCGAGATTTTTTCCTTGGCGATATGTATTGCTCTCAGACCTATGCCATGAGTGTAAGCATTCCGGAACCAATTCCATTGAGTCAAAAAAACTAACCAGCACCGAAGAACATTGCTTTGTTCTTCTGTTTATACAGTAAAGGGTGGGATAATGCACCAAAATGCAATTCGTCACACTCACGAGTGATGGGCTTCCTTTCAACCGTTCCATCTATTTGGCGCTCTTTCCAATGCCTCCGACGTTATTTCGATACTAGAAATGTTTTCCCCCACATTGTAAATTTAGGGAAATACTCCTTCTCGATCCTCTACTACATGACTCTCAGCCTTTACCGGATTCACAAAGTGGATCAACTTCGGGCAATCTTCATAACCTGCGCTTGTATCAACGCCATCTACACCTCCACTTGGGACCTTGCCATGGACTGGAGTCTAGGCAACCCTTACTCCAAACACCCCTTCCTTCGGGATTCTCTAGCCTTCCGTCGACGCTGGGTGTACTATCTAGCAATGGCCATCGACCCAATGCTCCGTTTCAATTGGATATTCTACGCTATTTTCCCTCATGACTTTCAACACTCAGCTATCCTAAGCTTCTTCGTCTCATTCTCCGAAGTGTGCCGACGAGGAATGTGGTCGATCTTCCGTGTCGAGAACGAGCACTGTACAAACGTCGCCCGGTTCCGTGCCTCGCGAGATGTCCCATTACCATATAACATCCCATCCGTATCCAGGGGCTCCTTAGAGCAGCCGTCGGAGGGGCAACTTGAGCCCGTACAGCAAGAAAACTTGCCGGATGTTTCCGAAACTGCGACAGGCGTCGACGTAGAGAGTGGAACTAGTTCCGTTCGACAACGGAAAACGGTATACGCACCTGAGCTAACACGGACGCTGTCTCGTGTAGGCACTATGCTTGCAACAGCTCACGCGCAGGATTTCGAACGCAAGAAGCAGCCTGGAATTCTAGGCAAGAGTTCGGAAAGTGATCATCCGCGCTCGCGACACGCTAGACACAATAGCAGCACAGATGAAGAAGTAGAGGAGGAGGAGGATGAGGAAGATGAGGAAGATGAGGAAGATGAGGAAGAAGAAGAAGAAGAAGAAGAAGAAGAAGCAGAAAATGAGGAACTTGAGTTTCAAGGTGCTAAGAGGAATAAAGTTTTTTGAACCGCTTTTATTATTTGTTTCGATTTTGAGAGTTCTTCTAATTTTGGTTTTTACTAGTATTGTTGGCAAGATGTTTTGTTTTTCTCCTGAACATATAAACACCTCCACGAGAATATATGAGCACTTCAGATATATTTTTTAAATAATTACCCAGATACACATATTCTGATTGCGTGAAACAACCTCCAACACCTCTTATCTCGCACGTTAGCAAATCAGTATCGCAGATTTAAAAGCAGAGGCCACATAGTCCCGGGAGAGACAGCTCAAATGAAATAAATTTCTCCAGGCGAGATGATTTCCCCACAACAAACGTGCCTCGGCAGGGGCTTGTCACCATTCGGCAAAATATTCTTCCGATAATTCCGCTACTGCTAACTTGGGCGATCGCTGATTGGCCGGAGATGGCACCATCGCCCCTTCTTGGCAAATGGGTCCATTACATTCTGACTCAGCCGGAGCGCCGCCTTGGCACTGGCCTTGCTCAAACCTTCAATTTTTCAATTCCCCTCCCATCCTCTTAATTAATTCTCCACAAGATTTTCTCCAGAATTTCCTTCTGACAAACGCAGCCGCAGCCCTGTAAGTGAGACTCTGTTCACACAGAATCCACGAAACGCTTGTCAATATGGTTGCCACAGACATCACGGCTAATAACAACTCCCTCAAGACCTTTCAATACCGTCAGTATTACACTCATGCACAACCACCTCTGATCTCTCCCCTTCCCCCCCTCCATCTCAAGTTCTAGCCACAGCCCTGGTGAACAGCTACTAAATCCCGTAGAGAGAGTCGCCTCGCAACCTGAGAATCCTTTTTCGGCCCTTATTGCCGATCAATCGATTGCCATCATCCCGTCATTCACCCTCGAATCCGGAGTCACCCTTCGCAATGTCCCAGTTGCATATACGACAAGAGGACACCTATCACCATTTGGAGACAACGCCTTGGTTGTATGCCATGCCCTGAGCGGCAGTGCGGACGTCAGTGACTGGTGGGGGCCCTTGCTTGGTGGTCCTGGACAGGCATTTGATGTTACGAGATTTTTTGTGGTTTGCCTGAATAGTCTAGGCAGTCCGTACGGCAGTGCAAGCGCTGTTACATATAAAGATGGAGATAAAAATAAAGGCCTATACGGCCCTGAATTTCCGTTAACGACGATTAGAGATGACGTTAGGTATGGATCGCGCAGTATTCAACCAAGCTTTTCGGTAATAAATGGCTGACACATTGTACCCTCTAGGATTCACAAGCTCGTCTTGGATGATCTAGGAGTTCGCCAAATCGCGGCGGTGGTCGGGGGTTCTATGGGTGGTATGCTTGTTCTAGAGTATGCATACTTTGGTAAGGAGTACGTACGGAGCATCGTGCCAATCGCTACGTCAAGTCGCCACTCTGCTTGGGGTATCAGTTGGGGCGAGGCGCAACGCCAAAGTATTTACAGCGATCCGAAATATGAGGACGGATATTACCCTTTTGATGATCCTCCTGCCACTGGCCTGGGTGCAGCTCGCATGTCTGCCCTTCTAACCTATCGAAGTCGAGATTCATTTGAATCTCGCTTCGGTAGAAATGTTCCCGACCCCTTGAGACAGCAAAATATCAATGGCACGACACGTCTCCCTACACCTCCCAATGAGCACCTGGCTGTCCATAATGATGGCCACAGAAGTACCCGTCCTCTACCCCCAGCACCTCCGTCCGCGAACGATGCAATGTCGGAATCCCACATGATGTTCACGGATCCCCAGTTCAATGGAACCACTCGTTTTGCTGCGCCCGCCTCCCCTGCGTCAACAACATCCTCCGCATCTGCCAATCGCCCCACAACCTACTTTTCCGCACAGTCATATCTACGATACCAAGGCCAAAAGTTCGTGAAACGATTTGACAGTAATTGCTACATTGCAATCACGCGAAAGCTCGATACCCATGACGTCTCCAGGCATCGAGCTGACCCAAACTCCAAGACCCCCGTGAAAGATGCTCTCTCCCAAATCCAACAACCAACACTGGTCATTGGTATCGAAAGCGATGGGTTGTTCACGTTCGCTGAGCAACAGGAGCTAGCTGATGGTATTCCAGATTCACGTTTGAGAAACATTGATAGCCCCGAAGGTCATGATGCATTCCTTCTCCAATTCGAACAGGTAAACCGCTATATTCTCGAATTTTTTAGAGAAGTGCTACCAGACATTATGAGTGCTCCCGGCGAAAGTACCAATGCCGTCGTAGACCATGTTGGGAAACTGACGAAGAATAGCACGTTTGGTGAAGCTGAGGTAGAAGACATAACTGCTTGGTGATGAACATATTTGACACATTTTCTTTGTGACTCTATTTTTTCTAGATTACATGGATTCTCAACGACTGTCTACGATGCATTACCCATTTATCCTTGGGCGTTTATTTTTTTTTTTTATTTGTTTTTATTTTTTATTTTTTTGGGTGAGGTTTAAACTACAACCACCTGCGATTCGTGTAAGGTGTATTGGTTTTCCCTGTTTTATCTTCTCGCATTTCTCATGCACATACCGTTCCATATATCTATATCGTCCTTTAATTTTTTTAAATTTTTTTTTTTTTTCTTTGGCATATTCGGCCGGTCTCTTGTTCATCTTGCATAAAATTTCTTTACTGGCGCTTCAACAGCCTTTTGTTTCAAACTCTTAAAGTAACTAAGCTTTACGAGCCACTT
>LGRN01000037.1:0-98989 GCA_001883825.1 Emergomyces pasteurianus Ep9510
GCTTAACAAAAATGCATGGGCTGATAGCCACGAAATAAACAAATAGATAGGAATAACAAGGGGGGTATCATAAAATGACGACCATACAAAAGAAATTTTCAAAAGTTCAAAATTTCAAAAAAAAAAAAAAAAAATAGGTATGAAAAAGTGTTGGAATATAGAATACGGAGTAACTACTCCGTAGAGCCAAGAAAAATAAATTGGTCCCAAGCTAGGATGCCACTGACACCTTAACCCATCGCACCTCATGCTAGCTGTCTCTCCATCGTATACGACTGACGAATCAACGGTGCAACAGCCCGATACGTCGAGGAGGAAACATCTCTCAACCCCTTCACGCCGCCACGAGCTCGCCCCTGTTCATCCCTGTCGATGCTCAGCCTCCCCAGCTCAATCGGAAGCTGGTCCATTTCGTGGGTGGTCATTTTCAAGCCTTTCCTCATGGGAGGTTGTGGCTCTACCGCTGCAGGTGCCGCAGGGCGTGTTCCACTAAACGAAGCTGCATTTGCGCGCGAGTGATTGGTGCTGCGGCCCCATGCGAGCGCCTCTTCACTGCCAGGAAGTGTGACGCTGGTAGCGCCTAGAGTGCGCGCAATGTCGTCGAGAAGAATCTCCATCGGAGCGATGTAGGCTGTTCGATTCTTTTCCGACCATGCGAGAACATGGCCGCATACTTGGCCTGTGGACTCGTCGAAGACCCACGCTCCGGAGTCACCAGGAACTGGAAAGGAGTGTGTTAGTACGATAATCAGAGGAGATACGGGAAGAGTGGATGAAGTGAAGTTAGAGATGGAGAGAGAGGCATTACCTCCAAAATTCCCATCGACGCTAAAACTACTCGAGAACGATTGGCGACCATGCATTTTGACGAGGGTCATGGCTTTGGAAATCCGGCCACTTTGCAGGCCGCTTGTCCTGCCACAGCATTGGACATGTAAGCCTGCCAGATCTTCCATCTTCGCAACCTTGTCAAGTGTAGCAAAAAGTGTTTTGGGGTTTTGTTGCCTGTGAGTCTCGCGACGCCTGTTGACATGAACAGAGGAGGAGCTGTGAGATTCCGACGTGTCAACGTCGGTAAGAATCGAGTTATTAATATCCATCCGATTCTGGTCGATCTTGATGAGGGCCCAGTCCACTTCATGTTTCATCCCACCCCGTTTCCACCTCCTGACTCCAGATGAGGCATGGACGTATCCTAACGAGTGCGAGGCAAGATGCTCGTCGTCACGATCCTCCGCTGTTGGAAAAAAACCATCTTCCACGTCATCAATCGCTGGCTGCGTGACAATTATCCGGGGCTCCTCTCCCGGATCAACTCCAGCTGTATCTCCAATGGAAGCAGAATCATAATCATCGTCGTCATCAAAATCTTCATCTCCTTCGTCACTAGAATATCCATCTGAAAGCCAGTAATCATCATACGACTCATCAATGCTTGGTGCTACGGATCCATCATCTGCGTCTTCTTCGTCATCTGAGATCTCAAAAGGATACAAGGCTTCAGGGAGGTCTTCATCACGCCATGAGTATGAAGAGTCCTGTTCAAAAGCCTCTCCTCCAGGAGTCCAGTTTCCCGCAGAGCGAGGGGGTAGGTCCTGATACCCGTCGTCATCGTCATCATCATCGCAGGGAGCATCAAGCATATGATGCACTGTCATTCCGTACGGCATCCCATCAACAAGAATTGCTCCTCCATAGGAAACTGGTGGCAAGTGCTCGTCGAGTCGAAATGCTCCTATTGATGCTCCACAGACAGGTTTCCGCTGGTAGTGTGGGTTCAGATCAGTTTGGGCGGCATCGACAACATCGCGGTTATTAGTTTTCGGTTTTCTGCGTCTTCTGCGAGGAACTTTTGAGCGTGTAACATCCCCGCGAATCACAATGAGATCCCAGTTTTCTCGATCGTAATCAAAGTACTTCTTAAGAGCAACACGAACCCGCTTGATATTTGTACATGTGACGCATATTGTGGTCTTCGCGGTCTCTGCGGTTTCTCCAGCTACCATTAAAGTAGCACTGCAGGATTCAGGCGAGTCCTTAAGGATCTTTTGAAGAAGTTTGCTGAGTTTCGGCATGAGTGTCATGTTCCATTGTCTTAAATCTTCTTCAGGTATTTCTACATTGGACCATTTCTTCAAAGTCCGCTTCCGTACCTTCTTCTCGCCAGCGCCTCCCTTTTCTTGTAATCCATTTGATGCACCGTATGTCGTTCCATCGTCTGCCGGATCGATTGGCATGGTTACGTCTGGTTGACGGCCGACATCGTAATGGTTTACCTCCTGGAAGGGTAAACTGGTTGGCTCAATAACGAGGGGTGGAGGCAGACACTCATCCAGATCCGAAGCGGATGGAGGAGAGAAGACATCCAGGCAAGCACAGCGCCAACTGACTTTCCCAATTGTGTAAACGAAATTTTTGGAAAATGTGTTCCACTCGTCAGATGTGCTGGGGTCATGCCATGGATAATGGTAGGTTTGTCGGATCCTTAGCCCTAGATCAGCCATCGGCTCAGTAGAAAGGTGGAAATTGGGTGCATCGAGGCAAAGCTGGACTATTTGCAAATAAGAATTTCCACATTTTGGAGCGAGCCGCTTGACGTATACATTTTCAATTCGCGATTTGAACATCGAATTGGTATATTTCATCTTCCAGAGTTTACTGAGGGGAGTCCACAGGCCAATTTCAAGCAGTACCAGACCTAAGCTGTACAGGTCATATGCCCAGGACGAATTATCGGTGATAACTCGACGATCGTCGGGGTGGCGGTACATGCTAGCTGATAGGGGCTCTGGAACTGCATTCTTGTCTTCGCTGTCGAACTGAGCGAGCGATGTAAGATATGGGTGGCTGAAATCTGAGCTCGAATCGTCTGGGAGTCCTTCATTGGGAACTTGAAAATCAGGGAATACTAATATATTATTGCTGTTTATATTTCCGTGTACGATATTCTGGCTTCTGAGATGAAGAACAGCCAAAACCAAGTGATATGCCAGACGAAATCGGCTCTCAAGATTCGGGATAGGGCATTCCGGTCGTCCCTCTCCAGAATGGAATAGCGAGACAAGAGGCCGAGGTTTGACGTCCCTCAATATATCAGAAGGTTGTCGCAGTAAGGGGAACATCTCGAGTGGGATCTGATAAACGAACGCGTAGCGGGAATAAGTCATATCAATAAAATAACCAACGAACTTGAGTAATCCAAGATGCGATACTCTCGAGTTCTCGACCAGACGTTGGAGGGTGTCAAATAATTGCATCAGACGTTCTCTGCGAGGAAACTGGAGAGAGTTTTGCATCTCCAACAATATCGGGGAGAATTCTACCAGAACTGGTACAATTGGGCCCTGCACCAGGGTTGCCAGCGCAGGAGGCATTGCGGGAGTATCTAAATGCCCAATCACACGGGAATTCGCTGATTCCGCAACCGCTTCGTATGGGGGCGGGTTAGAAGCATGGGAAATTCCACCACGAGATAGATGAAGTGCGGATTTATCGATATAGAACTGTTTGGTTGGAAGGAAAGAAGTTGCAAAAGTCTTCTGGAAGTCCTCAGCACACTCCGCCATCGTATTGCCATGGATACCAGTAAAATGGGATTTTTTAAATTCCCCATCTCCTCCTGGCTGGGGTACCGATGCTGATTTTTTCTTTGTCGGTAACGGTTTTCGATCCATCGACTGACCAGGCTCACTCCGAAGCGAATAAAACGAATCTTTCGAAGATTTCGAGGATTTCGAGGATTTGGGGAGTAATGGACGACCTTGGCCTTGACCTTTCGACGCTGACGGCGGGTTGGAATTTATACTCATGCTCATGCTCATATTCCTCCGCGATCGCGAGAGATCATATAGCGTCTCGATATGCTGGGTCAATTCCTCCAACAACTCCTTAGACCTTGCAATTTCCTCTGCGGTATATGTCGCTTTAACAGCGCTAACTTGGACCAATCCATCGGGAGATTTGACACCATCCGGTTGCTGGAGCCTTTCCGCCTCATTGAGCAGCTCTTGGATAGATGACATCACACTTGCGACAACGTCAGAAAAGCCAGCCTCGCTCAGCGCCTCGTCGATATCATTAGGTTGTGCAGCGCTCGCATCACTCCAGTCCAAGCCCCATGCCAGCAGCCTATCCTTCTGAGTCCGGAAATTCCGATTCAGTGCCACCAGTTCTGGATCATCGTTGGCTTTGGATGCACTGGAGACGCTCTCGCAGGAGGATTTGGTGTCTGTATACAGCTTTGTGAGCCGTCTTTGGAAGAAGGCTCCGCCATGCCTGAGGACAGACATGGCTGCGATAGTGGTGCTTTTTAACTAGAAATTAATGTAACTTTTGAGATAATTTGATTGCGGTCAAATTTATCAATAGTAGAAGCGGTATGTATGTACTTAACTATGTACCGTTTAAAGTAATAGGTTTTTTACTATATCAAACTAAATAAAGATATGGTAACTATCTCAGTCGCAAAACAGACGACGATGAGAAGAAGTACTTCGTACGATGAACCACAAAAGTTGCTGCCTAATAGTGGCCAATAAGAAAGCCCGCAGAATTCCTCCGCCTGCCGAGTGGGGCTGAGGCGTGTTGCCAAGGGGTCACGTGGACACCTGTGCGACGAGATCCGGCAAGGCAGCACAATTCCAGATGAAGACCAAGGCAAACGGATTTATTGAAGTACTGTAGTTATTTTATTTACTGGCTTATTTATGCTTGATATTTTGGTGTCCTTTTTGGAATTCCGCACCCAAATACACAGTGACCCCTGGAAAGTGCGAATAGATTTTATATGGCGAAGCATAGAATAGTATACATGTGAAGAAAGGGCACTGAACGCCAAGGGTGATCTGCAGAGAGGGAATGTAAGAAAAATTCTTTCAATGAAAATAAAATAGAGATAGAAAATAGGTGGAACATTCGTATGCTCATGAAGTAATCATCCGTCGGGTTACACCCACGTCTTTAGCTCGCTTCTCCCCAAAGTTATGAAGGCGCTCTCCAATCAGATACACATCATCCCGTATACCAACCCTCCAGATGGCAATTTGTTTGCGGGCTAGGTGGGCAACCCACATGAGGATAACTACCATCAACATCGCAGGGAAACAGTAGCGGTATACTTCAGAGTGTACGATGGCCGAGGAATCATGGAATAGAGTGGAATTTAGGACATATCCTATTGGCAACGGCCCCAAAATCGCAAGACAGGCAGCCAAAGTAGCTGGAACAATAAATGCGCGGGTAGCGAGCGTAATGTCCGGATTCATCCAGCCATTGCGCAGAATAGCGTTGAGCGCATTGGCCGGGCGGGAGCCGCGGTACCATAATATAAGTCTGACGGCCATGCGGACGTACAGGACGCCTAGCGTCCAGTCTTGGACGAAGTGGATGACGTGGGCGTCTCCACCGCCGATATAGGTGTGCAGAGGAATAAGAATGTAGAGCTCGGTAATTAAAGCGAAAACGGAGGGGAGGAATAGAGCATATGCCGCTGCAATATACAGCAGGCTGAGGAATTTTACGAGCAGGTTATACGCCTGAGGGAATGCCTGTCGTGGGGTGGCTAGGTACGGTTGCAAGCGTTGTCGGAGTGCGGGTAGGGCGTGGCGACAATGAAACATGGCGTAACAAGCTCCACCTACCACATATATGCCAACGGAGAAGGCGTAGATGTCATTTACCCGAATGTGACTGGGGAATAATGAAGAGATCATCCGTCGCCCGACGACGAGGGGTACTATGGTGCATCCAAGACCAGTAACAGCAGCGAAGACCCATATCATAAAAATGAAGGCCGCAATCCTGGTTTTGAACCTTGGAGGTATGTAGACGTGAGCGAACATAGTGTTTGACTTCCCATGTAGCCCCTCCTCGTGATCCTCTTTGCCATCAATACGCTCATTATTTTCGTCGACCGTCAAGAAAACATGCCTACCCTTGGGAATCCGCACCTGGTCGGACCCTGGGGCCCGCACAAATTTCCCATTTCGTAGGAAATATTTACTGTGGCCTTCACTGTCGAGTGTAGCGCTCCCACGGCCAAAAATTCTGTCACGCCATGGGTAAGCATGCCGACCCTCCTCATCTTGGCGCCGTTCACCAAACAAGAAGTGCGTCAACCGCAATATGTGAGCGCATTTATGGAACCACCAATCGTACATTTTGTGCAAACCATCAGATGGACGGATAGAACGAATGGCCAACGGCATCACGAAGTTGTAGAAGAGTAGGTCGACAGGGAATTCTAGGACGGGCTCATTGGACGACCAGTGTATCGGAAGAACCTCGCGGAAAGTTAAAGACAAGCCCCATACAACGCCGCCAAGACACACCATGACAAGCCCGCCATACACAAGCGCGCTGAACGCGATCTTCCGTAATTGCGTAGTGATATTGCGTTCAAGAACGTCGCGTACCGGGTGGAATGTAGGATCGTCCGGGTCCCGGATGAAATCTATTGCATAGTTTTGTTAGCCTAAAATTCACGCATAAATATCCAAATATGCATTTTTATACTCACATAACACTCCACTTCGCATGATCTTTCGACACATGGACACAAAAAGAGCGAAATGGAACATGTAACAAGTCCCAATGAACCAATGCACAAATAGTGACGTGAAGGGTGAATCCAATGTAAATGCAGTCCGCGACGACAATGTTGCATCGCGGAAAAGTGGTAGGAGGGCAACGTCGAGTAAGATGCCGCAGTATAGTGGGAATACAATCATTTCAATTCCAATGATAAGGATCACTTTCATTACTCCGCCAGCTTGCTGCAAAACATCAGCCACTGCCCCCTCCACCCGATGCTCCTGGCGTGGTACGGAAAAAAGAGCTGCGAATCGGAGATAGAGCATCCCAAGCAGCGAGGCAAAGCAATATCCAACTATAATGGCAATTATCCGATCCTTGGTATCCCACTGTGCCAAGTCATAGTTCAGTGACAGAGCGACTTTTTCTTCGACTCCGCCGACTTTTAGGCTAGGCCAGTTTTCTTTCTCCAAAAAGAAGAGTGCGGACTTTTCGATGCCAGCGACAGTGGTTCCCATTGTGTGGAATAGCTTCGCAGGTTCAAGGGGTGATATGAAGGAGATGAGTCGGCTCGGTGTGTCCTTTTCGAGTAAAAGTAATGGGACGTCGTAGAAAATAGTCTTGCCAAAGTTGATTATGAAGGTGAAAACTGTTGCAATTCGCTCTTGGTGGATCCTTAAAGCTTGGTGGGATAGAACGGAGAACATGGGTAAGTCTGATTCGTGGAAGGTGAAGAATGCGCCTAGAACACCCTTAAGGCGCTGACTACTACCGTCAATCAGAGATAGCGAAGCAGCTGTAACAGCATTGCTTGCGGAGAATTTTGTGAGAGAAGGGATGAATCGCCCGAACGTGACAAGGGCGTGACGGAGCAGAACGTTCGCCCAGTAGATAACGTACCCCACGCTTCCGAGAAGCGTGTCCACGGTGATATCAGCAACGAGAGATACAATTGCAACAGGAACACCGATAAAAAGTCGTATCGGATTGGTCAAAAGCACAAGGGCAATTTTACCCCAAAGGTAGGGGAGCCAAATCCCAACAGCGACTGTGAATGACACAAGCAATGCGCTGAATACTCCATTCTGCAGAAGGCCGACGATAGGACCCTGCATGCCGATCAGTTCCAAAATACCTTCAAGATCATCCCCTTCATCCGCAGCATCCACATCATCGGGGTCAATCGGAGCAAGCGGGCCATCAGCAAACCCCGGTTGATCCATCGGGTCATGAAAATGATGATGATCAATTCGTACAGGGCCATGAGGTGCCTCTTGTGGAGCGTTTTCAGCGACACCTTCGACTTCGCCGTCCTCTGCTTGGTCTTCATCTTCTGCCTGTCGTGTAATAGGTACCCCACCCCAAAACCAATTCAAGGCTCGATCAATCAGAGACTCGGCGGGAGGATCCGCTGCCTCTATTGGGGGAGGCTGCTGAGGCACGGCTGTTGAAGGTTCAGCTTGCGTTACTGGCAAGACTTCGTGATCATGAATATCAAGTCCGGAAACAGGTGGTTCAATGGGTGTTAGAGGGGGCGACGAGGGTTGTCTATCCAACAACTCCACATCCTCTTGAGGTACAAAGAGGTGATCTGTACTAGTATCTAACCGAGTGTGGGGCGATATGTCAAACGAATGGATAGATCTGGATGGGCCCGCTGTTTCGGAACCAAATCGCGCAGGGGGGTTAAAGTGCTCCATTGTCGGCAGGGAAGGTGAAAAGGATTCTGTAGGTATACCAGAATTCGCGGTCGGGTTCCCAAACCTTACTGTAAATGCCCGCTCGGGTCTATCATGGAATTCTGATGCCTCCTCTCCAGTGGATTTAGCGCTCTCAGAAGGCGAATGATATCGGTCATCCTCACGATGGGTCGAGGTGGGCCGTGAACGTTGTTGATCTGAAGCACTCCCTTCCTCAGATTCCTGTACATATCCCTCGGAGACCTCGCCAAATTTGAATCCCTGTTCGCCCACACTCTCCAACTTTTGCATCGCCGCGATTACCCAACCAAGTTCTTCTTGGCGTCCTTCTTCCTCGATTATCCTTAAAATTTCCGTCGGGTTCCTTGCACCGCGGGTCCATAGGTCTTTAAACACATCGAGGCCTGGCCACTGGGCATTACCGTGACTATCCGCATTGGCTTCTATTTCCTCATTTGTTTGGTTGACAATCGATGGGTGTTCGAGAATATTTCCTACTTCATTTATGGTGGTCGGATTGTTTTCAACCTGTGAAGGCCAATATTGATTAGATGATTCAAAGCCATTACCTGTAGGATTAAGCTGTTGCGATTGGTCCGATGGTAGTGGTATGTCGTTTAATTGGGAATCATTCCAATCGGGAAATCCTGCATCTTGGTGTTCATGTATATCCTCCTGATTTTCTGCTTCTTGACTTTCTGCTTCCTGATTTTCTTCTTCCTGATGTGTTTCTGGGTTTATATCCTGATTTGCTTCATGGTCCGCCTCCTGATGGTGGGCCTGCTGTACGGGGGGTGGCCGTTGCGCGTCAGCGGGTTGGTTCGCTCCAGCATCGGCAATAAGCTGCGCAGCCGCTTCTCGGTCTGCTTCCGCAAGATTAATCGCAGGTTGCTGCTGCACCACCCACTCCCTAATTAAAAATACAAGAATAAAAGCAATAACCACAGAAAGAGTAATTATTTGCCCTTCGAAGGTATCTATTAAAATGTTGTTCAGGGTGGAGTACGGAGTCAACGTCTTTAAAAAGGAAACGTCTGAAAGCCAAGATGGTTGGCGAAACCTTCGGAGAGAGGCACTGGTTGCATTAGTCGAATTTGAAACTGTTGTCTCGAAAACGGACGAGGCTGTTGTTGCCCAAGTACCCCACAAAAGCTTCTTCATTATGGTGAATATCAAGGGCTCGCCGGCTGAGAAATTTAGCATGGAGGAAATCGGGGAGGCGAAAGGTGGAAGTGTAGGCGTCATATCATGTGCGCCCACCCCGCTAGAAAGATTGTGCAGTGAGAGAGTGTTGGCGGGCGAGGTTCCGTGGGCAGCAAGCTGATCGAGCGCGTGGCTTGCCGAAGGTACACGTGAGGTGTGGTAAAATTCGGGGTTAGGCCAACGTCCATCGGCTAACCAAAACAAACCTCGCCATATAGCTCTCATAGACCACGGTAGCCAACCTAACCATACGAAGGCAACTAGGACGAAGCGTAGCCACGTAACAAATGACCGGCAGCCCTGAATAACGAGTTCTTTCAGGAAAATCGGGGCTGGTAGTTCCTGGGGCATATTTGGGTCGTAAAGTTTCGTAAATCTGAACGGTGTCTTGCAAAGCTCGCAGTATTTCTTCTGCGAATGGGAAAGCCACTGCATCAGACAATCTTGGTGGACAAATTTGATGCTCCCGCTACATTTACACGGATAATAGAGTTGTTCCTCCTCGGTGCCTTCACCGCGACATATTCGACAAGTATCAGATTCGTCCACGCTTCGTCTGTTGGAGGGAGTGTTTGTGGCAAAGGCAGGGTCGTTCATGATATCGGGTGGAGGACCAGTCCTCCGGTCCCGACCAGCAGCAACTCGGTTTATATCCATCGTCCTAGACCTCGAAAAATAATGATGTAAAGGACACTAGTTCAAATGACCCATCCTATGGTAAATTTTGGGTTCCGCATGCTAGCATTCCAGAGATATCGATAAGTTCGTAGTGGCTTTAACGGAAGCGCACCATATTGATATAGCTGAGAGCTGCGAGGTGATTAGCACATAAGAATACTACCGGCGCTTCCGAGATAATGAAGACTTACAAAGTTGACTAGGTTTAGATGGCGCAGAAAGATATTCGACGTGGTGAGTGTCTGGGCAGATAGAAAGATTCCAAACGGCGGCGTAGTTAAAAGGTATCGCTTTCCAAAGTCAAATCGGCTTGGGAATAATAAATATCCGAAGGATACGGAGCACGTCGTTACAGCCCTGTTTACTCCGTACTCCGTACGGTTCAATACGTCACAGCTAGGCATCCGCCGCGCTAAATCGCGCCAAGATACCGTATTGCCTTTGACACGCTGGCATGTGATTGGCCCACCCTTGAAATCAAACTTCTCCCAAGGTCGAAACTGGGTGAGATGGATGGTGAAACCCAACTCAGCTGCAAGGACTTGGAGAGCATATAATACTACCTGGCTGTCGCTCGCTGATGCCGTAACAAACGATCTTTTTTTATCGCTAATATCTAATACAACTGTTGAGAGTGAGTTATACTTGTCCCCCAAACTTGCAGACACGGTGTTGATTTATTTTCTGTAGCTACAAGCTGACTCGCCCGTGGAGCTCCGTGCCAAGGTGCTCGTGCGCCGCCAATCTCCAAATTCTTTTTTGCTCTCCTAGACCTGCGCTGGTGGTTCCATATAATTTTGCGAGACTGATTTCCTGGGGTTTTGTTCATATTTTATGACATATATGAGCACTAGACTCATTACGTTGTGTGTGGTGATACAGCGCTGGGAGGCGACGAAACCAGCGACAAATAAAGTGAGGTGATCTGACGCCACGGGATAGCGATGGCTGCTACTGAAGTAGGTGTGGGGGATATGAAAAACAGCCAGCTTAATGGGCCCTCCATTCGAAGACAAGAAGATGAAAAAGAAAAAGATCAAAATCGAAGACGGCCAGCTAGCTTCACACGGTGGTCGCTTGCAGTTATCCTACGGTAAGTTCCTCGTGGAACCCCCAAGGTCTCTATCATACTGATTTATTTTGCTATTATAGGCTAGTCATATGGTATGCCTTACTTACACCTTTCTTCTATTGTCCATCGGCTCTACCAGAACTAGATAGCAATTCTCCAAGAGTTTGCAAACCGTACCTTGTTGCTCGGTCTCACATCGAACCTCATGTAACCCCGTATTATGAAGCTTACGGAGCTCCCTATGTTGATGCTGTACGCCCTTACGTACGCACTTTCAACGAGAAAATATACTCTCCTACTGCTGATTTCACAGCACGAAATTACCGCGCATATGGAGCGGCCTATGTTGAGAAAGGGGTATCGTATATTCAGAACCAGTGTGAGGAAATTTTTCTCCCTCATATCCATTCGCTACAGTCATTCTTAATGCGCGCATACGAATCGTCAATTCTACCGCATTACGCACGCGTTGCTACGCTAGTAACACCCTATTACCAAACAACAGTTGCCCATGTTGATAATGTGCACCAGTCGTATATTCTACCATTTTACACAAAGTCGAAGCCAGCCATCGCCAAGGCCTATTCTTCCACGTACGATATTGTGGTGAACACAGTATACCCGTATAGTAAGAAGACATGGTCATATTTGATGACATTCATTAGTGAGACGCTTCTACCTGGAGTTGCTAGATTGTACTGCGAAAACGTTGAGCCACAATTGCTTCGAATTGGTGAGAAGCTTGCAAGTTATCGTGAAGGCCGGAAACTTGGTGCTGTTGGGGAAGAATGTGAAACGTAAGCCCATGAGTTTTGCCACTTCGGTGTATCTATTTTAGACCTTTCTTCTTATGTCATTTAGGGCTTTGGATTGTAATTGTACCCTTTAACATTCTAGCTAACATATGCTGCAGTTTAACTGAGCAATCCACGTCGACCCCCACTGCTGCATCGCCTGCAACGACCGTATCACCAAGAACATCGGATTACAGTTCTACAACTATTTCGGCCTCACATTCGATGTCTACACCATCCCCAGAGCCATCCGTAGACAAAGTGAGCCTCGCACGTGAAACAATAGCCGCGGATTTGAGAACATGGCAGGAAAAGTTTGCTATTGCAGCGGATAAGGGAGCCGAAGATCTCGATGAGCGAGTCGCTAAGATTGTAGAGAGCCATGTACATGGCGCTCAGGCGTCTGGCGAGGAACTCGTATCTGAGTTGGAAACGGTGGGAACCCAAGAACTCGAGTCCCTAAAAACGAAAATCAATGATATCGTCCGTAGCTTGCCTGATAAATCCACCCTCGAAGATCGCGAAGCCGCGGAGGACCGGTTGGTACAGGCCATCAGGACATCAGGCTTTGCTATTCGGGCAGCTGCACAGAAGCTCCGACAGTGGCTCGCGGACTTTAACAGTCACCTCGATGTGGAGGTAACCGCTGCTTCTGACGCTACCATCGAAGTCCTTGACCAGATACGGGACCTGAGCCTCCAGAATATTGGGATGAAATGGGCGTGGATGGATGGTGTGACATACAATGATTGGGCGAAATACAATTTGCTCAAGAAACAGCTCCATAGCTGGCGGGAGGAGGTTAGAGAGGTCGGGGTGCATCATGATGCTTACGATGAAGCAAAGGCACTCGGAAATGATATCGTAAACCGAGGGATGGCGATTGCTGAAGCGACGGCGAAGGAGCTGACTAGGCTGAAGGAGGTTGGCAAGTGGAAAATCCAGGCAGAGGATATCAGCGATAATTTCGAGATGCGGACGGGTGACCCTACTGAAGCCCGTGCTAGCAAGAGAGCAGCAATGGATTTGGACGAAGCTGGAACAGAGCCGGATGCTGAATATCAATCTTCCTCATTCCCCGGGGATGAGCCCAGCGAGGCAGGTCCGCTCGATGAAGAATTTGCCATGGACGACGACCCAGCTATCAGCGACGCTGATGAAAGACTGGAACATAGCGATGAAGGAGACTCAGAAAACAGCCCGTCGTTTGCAGACGATCACGATGCGCCTTCCTCTGCCATATTTATTAACGCCATGCCTACGCCTGAGCCTGAGCCTGAACCTGAACCTGAACCTGAACTTGCCGTAGATTATGAGGATGACAGCACTGCGGCTAAGGTTTGGGGTGGGGCTGCTGCTGAAACCATAGAGCATGAAAATCAAGTCCCTGCTCATACACCTAGGCAGGCTCGTGATGATACATCGCCTTCATCTCAACAGCCGTCGATATCATCGAACGTGTCTCCGTCGAAGACCGTACTATCTGAGCAATCATCCATTCCCATGTCGCCCCCCGAAGCCAGTAACCATTATTCAGACTCGGTTTCTCAGGCTATGAAACTATATGACATTGCACACTCAGCTGCCAGTGCTCACGATTCTAGAGCAGCAGATAAAGGAATTGCCGTTTCCATTGAATCCGCTTATTCAGGCTCTCTGCAACATGCGAGCGAAAATCTTGAATCTCGTCTCAAGGCTGCATCGGATTATGCAGGAATCCTCTCTATCCCTACTCCCACCCAGACAGCGAACGATGATATCCTCTCAAGTGCTTCCGCAAAGCTCCAAGTAAACCTTGAGCGTGCCTCTCTCAGCCTCGCAAGCGCAATGGCAAGTGCCACTGACGAATCGGCCCTACCCGGCCAACAAATCATCCTTGATGCCCGCCGCCGCTATTACGAAGCCGTGGGCCTTGCCCATGACGAATATTCCATCTTTATCCACTCCACATCTAGCTATGTACAGCCTCCCGAACAAACAAGCACTGGTACTCCAACCAGCAAACCAGTTCTTGAACAAGCCAATTCAGAATTCAGCATCGTCTCCTCGTTGGCCTCTGCAAGCCTAGATGCAGTTTTCTATTCTGTTAGCTCAGCAGGGGCCACCATTGATCCGGCCTCCTCGAGTAGTATTGTCGAGGATGCCTCCTCAAGATTTCACGATGCACTCTCTGCTGCTACCTCATCTCTTTCCTCGGTATACTCCGCTGCGATTGAGACTGCCAGCTCTCCGACAAGCGACGCTCGTGAGACCAGCAGGGATGAGCTTTAGGATGATGTATACTAAAAGTCAAAAAAAAGAGCCACCACTCCTATGGAGGGAAGTAATGTGGTCTTTTGAGCGACGAAGAAATGAAAAAGAAGAAAAAGCGAAGCGTTAAAAAAGGAAAGGAATCCAATTTGTATACCCTATACCCATATATCTCCCGTCGTACTGTACACATATCTTACATACCCTCCCCCTTCGCTAGTTGATATATTCCCCTACACGCTTATATGTTGTTGCTCTGATATCGTTTGTATTTTGATCAACTGTCCCTATGGGTACCAGTCGTCCGTTTTGCCGCACGACCGTTTTTCTCTTTTTGGTTTGGACGAGTTTCATTATGTCTCATTCTCATTTTTCATTGCCTTTATTTCCAATATTCCCATCCATATTTTGTAAAATGCCCCTCAACATTAAGCCTCCACGCAATATACATTTAAACATGCAGAACAATATCACGACTACAGTTATGAAATCTAAATGATGACCAAGAAAGGCCAAGAAAGACCAAAAAGTCGATCCGTACCTCTATATCAAAGCCCACAAAGAAAGAAGGAAAAAACCCCCCCAACGCTCAGAATATATAAACAGGCAAATGAAATCACCGATACCTAACCCTCTGGGCTCCTCCTCTCTTCTCCATCTTCTTCTGTCTCTTGCTCTCCACAGCTTCCCCAGCACCACCCGCACCTTCGCCCATACCACCTCCCAGTCCCGCCATCCCACCCTTAAGCCCCATAAAGGTCGAATAAACCGACCAGCCTGAATACAACGGCACCATCACCCACAACCACCACGCGCGGTCACCAAAGATACACACAGCCCCCATACACCCCCACGTCCAATAAATCACATCCCAAAAGTACTCTGTTAAACCGGGGCCATCGAGGTCTTCGCCGGGTGACCGTAAGGTGCCGCTGCTACCGTCTGTCGCATTATTGTAGCGAGGGCGGCCGAGGCGCTCGAGGTAGAATTCTATGGCGAGGGTTGGTGTTGTGAGGAGGAGGTAGGGAGTTAGGGAGCGGGGACGGTGGAGGAGGAAGTGCAAGAGGAGGTAGAGGAGGTGGATAGTTAGGGTTGTTAGGTGGGTGCGGTTGAGGAGGTTGGTGTTGCGGGCTGCAAGGGTTTTGGCGGCTTTCTGGTTGAGGGAAAACCGGGTTAGTTATTAGATATTTGGAGGATATTGGGGTGTAGGGTGTAGGGCTGAGAGGGATTTTTAGTTACTTGTGCCATATTTTATTTTATTTATATATATACTTTTGCACACAAGAAAGTTTCTATGCGTGTGTGTAGCTGGACAGGTTGTCAAGGTGGTTTGGGTTGCGATGTTTGGTCGCTTGCAACAAGGCTTGATATCACAAACGCCGTACTCTGCACGAAGAACTGAATGCAAGAACCAGCATTGGTTATAGAATGTTATGTAATTAGTAAAATGAAGAAGTTTTGTACGGAGAATATCAAGAATAGAATATTATCATATTTAGCCTGTGTAGATGGATATATGGCTGGTACCTTGCCGCCCAGCCATTCTGCCACCCAGCTCCAAGTATTTACCTATTTACTCCGCCCGCCACCTGATCCAGATCCAGTGACCAGCCGCCTTCAAAACATCCCAATCCCTCGCTGCGTCTGTTCGTACCCGTGATCGCTGTCTATACATATCTCGCCTCTGGTAACTCTCTACGGCCCGCAACTCTTCTAGCTTCTCTTTATCCAGTAACATGCCGACCTAGACCACTTACTTCCCTTAGAAATTGCTATTGGGTGTTGTTGTTGCCTTCGTCCTGTTTTGTGTTGTATTTTGGTCGCTCGCCTGGGTTTTGATGCACCCCAAATCTGCACGGGAAAAGCCAGTTCATCCCGTGGCCGGAAGCCCCCTCAAAATCCCCTGAGAACCAGTCTCAATTGAACTGCGGTGGAAAATGCACTCTCTTGTGTCCGCAGTGGATCACCCATCAGCTATATAACAAAGTGTTGAAGTGTTGCTGTGTCTCCCTTCTCGCGGCTTCCCAGCTTCCTCATCGGGCAAGGTACTTCGTACAGGTTCCTCATTCAACCCGCCACAAGCCTCCTCCACTCGCAAACACACAAACACGCATCCATACATATAATACAAACTCTCATCTATCTTCAGAGGAAACCTGGTTCTCCTTCGATACTATATGCCCTCTGTTCGTCTCTTCATATCCGCATGAACTTCTCCTGAGATACAGCTTGTCCCGCCCTAGCAACCGACCCTAACCTCGAAGCATACATCATAACAGCAAATAATAATATAATCCCTTCCTATACCATGGCTCCCTCAGCCCCTCACATCTCTAACCAGCTACGACAACTAATATACTATCACCTGGATAATAACCTCATTCGTAACGCCCTCTTCCTTGCCGGCCGCCTCCATGCTTTCGAACCCCGATCTTCTGAGGCCTCCTACCTCCTCGCCCTTTGCCACCTCCAGAGTGGCCAGTCCAAGGCTGCTTGGGAATACAGCAGAAATTCTGGATCCAGAGGGACACATGCTGGTTGCTCATACGTCTATGCTCAAGCATGTCTAGACTTGGGGAAGTATCTTGAGGGAATCACTGCTTTGGAAAGAAGTAGAGGTCTATGGGCATCAAAGAATAATTGGAGTAAGCAGAAGTCTCTCACTATATATTTTATATGTGTTTGGGGTTTAGAACATACATGACCTACCAAAAAGAAAAAGAAGAAAAGAAGATCTATATAGAACTAACGGCTACTTTTTCACTACAGATAAACATAGCGAAACACGACGGCAACACCTTCCTGATGCTGCAGCATGTCTTTGCTTACAAGGAAAATTGTGGCACGCTCACCAGGATTTACATAAAGCTGTTGATTGCTACGTTGAGGCTCTAAAACTAAACCCTTTCCTTTGGGATGCGTTTCTTGGTCTTTGTCAAACAGGTAAACAAACACACCAATACTAGCAGCTGTCGGATTCGTCTTGAGTGAGAACAGGCACTGACAGTGTATCCTATGGAAAAGGTGCCAATATACGGGTCCCAAACATATATAAAATGTCACCGGAAATGTTGGCAATGCTTCCGCCCTCGCCAATAGTTGAAAGCTCCCCAGTATTCGAGAAGGTCACCCAAACAAACGGCCCCTTGCAGGCCCAACCAAACATCAACCATAATCTAGATCCGTTCATCTCGTTTGGCGCTCGTGTTGATGCCGCAAACGGTTCCTCTGCTCTTTGGGAAAAGCTAAATGGCAGCAATGTGAGTGTTGTTTCGGTCAATGCTCCAGCTCCTGAAGGCTTGGAAACCCCTGTCGCCCAAAGTGATTCAGACGACTTTCGAGGAGGTGCCAGTGGTGTAGTTTCTGGTGACCCGACCTGGGATCCCCCTCTTGCACCTGCTAGGAAGAATAAAACAATTCAAACTTTGGGTCTGGATTACGGTGTTGATCCGCCACCTAAAATGAAGGCCACAGTCAAACCCAGAAGTAAGCCCAGGGTGGACTCAGAGGATCTGAACGCGGTGGTCGTATCAAGGGAAACTACGGCACCTACATTTGGAGGCGAGCGGAAAAGAACCGTATCTGGCCAAATTGCCCACCAAACTAGCTCACAACCAGCTGAGCCCGGAGCGCCACAGCGACGCAGCGTACGGCTATTTAACCAGATCCGCCCAACTAGCAGCAAATTTTCAACTTCTTCAGCAGCGTTCGGCGTGCGGGAAGGTCGGGACATCAAGAAGGTGAAGTCTACAGGCGCAAAAGGTCGAAACCCTTCTGGCTCGACTATGGGACGGGTTGTGAGTGGCAATAGAAAGCCAGCTACAGACGGATTGGACATCGACACTAAAGAAGGTCGAGGAGCTCCCGTTTCCGCTGTCCCAAATGGCGCGGTCGGTGGACAATCGAAGAACAACATGCCGGACAAATCCAAGGACATCGAGGCTCTCAACTGGACCCTAGATCTTTTTGCAAAGCTTGCGGAGGGATACTCTGCGCTGACGACATATAAATGCCAAGAGGCAATACAAATATTCAACACGCTCCCGCAAAGCCAACGGGAAACACCTTGGGTGTTGTCACAAATTGGCCGTGGGTATTACGAGCAAGGATTGTATGCCGAAGCTGAGAAATATTTCATTCGAGTCAAAACCATCGCACCGTCAAGGTTGGAGGATATGGAAGTTTATTCGACAGTTTTATGGCATCTGAAAAACGAAGTAGAATTAGCATACCTGGCGCACGAATTGATGGAGATAGACCGATTGTCACCACAGGCTTGGTGTGCCATCGGCAACTCCTTCTCCCTACAATCAGATCATGACCAGGCGCTCAAGTGCTTCAAACGAGCGACGCAACTGGATCACACCTTCGCTTACGCATTTACCTTGCAGGGTCATGAATACGTCTCTAATGAAGAATACGATAAGGCGTTGGACGCCTACCGTCACGGCATCAGCGCTGACAGCAGACACTACAATGCATGGTATGGTATCGGTAAAGTGTATGAGAAAATGGGCAAATACAAATTTGCAGAGCAACACTACCGAACGGCGTCCAACATCAACCCAACAAATGCGGTGTTGGTCTGGTGTATAGGTCTGGTGCTGGAGAGGATGGGTAACCAAAAGGCTGCGCTGCTTCAGTACGGGCGGGCCTGTACACTTGCCCCCCAGTCAGTTCTTGCTCGGCTGCGTAAAGCGCGTGTTTTAATGAAGCTTAACGAACTCAAGCTCGCCCATGTTGAGCTCAAAATCCTGAAGGATCTTGCACCCGATGAACCAAATGTACACTATCTGTTGGGAAAACTGTATAAAATGCTCCACGACAAGGCCAATGCGATTAAGCATTTCACGACGGCCTTGAATCTGGATCCAAAGGTACGTCACTCTTTATTTATTATTTTTGGAGTTTACTCGGCCTCCCTGTGACATATGCTGACAAAGGTCAAAATCCAGGCTGCTCAGTTCATTAAAGATGCGATGGAATCGTTGGAGAGCCCCGAGGATGACGACGAGGATATGGGATGACTGAAAGCGAACTCCACTTTAACTCTCACACTTTTTACTCTCTGTTCATTCCCCCCGCGCACCACATCTTCCCTCCACCTATAATTCTTTTCTTTCTTGTCTTTTTTTTTAGCTCATCGAGATATGTCTGGCGGCGGTTGCTGATGCTGTGCTTTTCTTACAAAAGCGACAGCCCATTTTTCGTTCTGGGCATCCGGTTCGGTGTTTGTTATTTTTAAATGGCACGACGGGCATGAGCATGAACATGAGCATGACACACGGGCGTTCTTTCTGGATATGGGGGATATTGCTCTTTTTTGCCCCTTTTCATCTTTTTCTTTTCTTTTCTTTTCTTTTCTTTTCTTTTCTTTTCTTTTCTTTCTTTTTCCTGCTTCATTTAACCCGCTCTTCGTTCTCTTACCCTTTGAAGTTCTGGATACAAACTTGCGAAGGTGTACACTTTCAACGGAGAGGACCCTCCACAAGAAGAAGGGAATTTATTATTGGGATGGGGTGAGATTTGATGGTAACGGGGAACATGGCAGAGAGCTCACATTCCCTAAAGCTATGAATTTGAGAAAATGTCAACTCACCCTATCGCTGGCTGGCTGGGTGGCTGGCTGGCTGGCACCGTCTAGTCTAGGGTAAATACAGTCAAAAGCGAGCAAGCAGCGACCCTTTTGAATACAAATAATGTTTACCCCAGTGGAGATGGGGGTTTGTTTATTCTTATTCTTATCGTCATTTTTAGGATTATTTGGACTCTATTTTTATTCTTTTATTTTCCCGTAAATTCCTTTTGCTGTTGTGATCTTTTGTAAACCTGGGTGGGACTTGGATATATATATCTATAAATTTTCAAGTTCCCGTTCCTTGTTCTAGACGCCGGTTGAATGAATGATGGGTGGAAACTATCAACACTAAAATTTCATCCACATGTTTTTTTCAACGTTGACTAAATACTCTAACTCCGTACATTCGGGTCGTCTGCAACGCTCATCTGATCTGTCAGTATGGCGATGATGATGTGTTAACGATGATGCTTCATACGTATGTCGTCGGCGGAGGAATCACACATTCCATTCTTTTCTCCTCTGTCTTTAATATTATATTTATTTGTATATAATTGTTTCGCCCGCCTCCCCGAAATTTGTTATTTATTAAAGCTTAAAATATCTCTCGGCTCAACGACAGATTTTTTGGGCCCGCAGGTGGAAAAATAAGTATCTGCTCCCCCACCAAAAGTTAGATGGGACCAACAAAACTGTACTTTTTTATTTAATCACTTCTTCCATTGTGCCATCCACACCGCTAAACTCCACTCTCACTTCTGCAAAAGCCAGAAAGATAAAAGGGAGAGATCAATTCCTCCTTAACAAAAAAGAAAAGCAAAAAGAGAAAAAGAAAAAGAACAGAAGCAGGGGAAGAAGCGCCGACAGAAAACAATGGCCATCCTCTCCTACCTCATAACCGGCCTAACCTCCTACCTCGCCATTACCGTCTCGCTCTTCGGCCTCTCACTCAAAGTCCCGCGCGCCGGCTTCTTCGCCCGCTGCCTGGCCTCGTACGCCTGCCTCATTGCCTGCGCCTCCTACGGCGTCGTCGCCTCCATCGTCTTGCGCCTAGTCGGCTACGGTGGCCTGTCGCAGTGGGTGGTTGCGCGCGGCTTCAAATGGGCCATGAGACTGTGCACGGGTTCGCACTTTGAGATCATCTCCGGCGCCGAATACCTCACCACGCGTCCCGCGGTATTCATCTCGAACCACCAGACGGAGCTGGACGTATTATTGCTCGGCGCGATATTCCCGCCATACTGCAGCGTGACGGCGAAGAAATCGCTGTCGCGCGTGCCTGTGTTGGGATGGTTCATGTCCCTCTCTGGCACTGTGTTT
The DNA here is from genome assembly GCA_001883825.1 of Emergomyces pasteurianus Ep9510. Taxonomy (NCBI): domain Eukaryota; kingdom Fungi; phylum Ascomycota; class Eurotiomycetes; order Onygenales; family Ajellomycetaceae; genus Emergomyces; species Emergomyces pasteurianus. The sequence goes on from LGRN01000037.1 coordinate 21,127, forward strand.
ATTGACCGGGCGAACCGGGAGACGGCCGTGAAGGCGTTTGACGGCGCGGCGGAGCAGATGCGGAGAGAGAGGCAGAGTGTGTTTATATTTCCGGAGGGGACCAGGAGTTACTCTGCTGAACCTGAGTTGTTGCCGTTTAAGAAAGGGGCGTTCCATCTGGCCATTCAAGCTGGTGTGGATATCGTTCCTGTTGTTGCGGAGAACTATGCGCATTTGCTGGATGTGAAGAAACTGCGGTTTGAGGCTGGGGCAATTCGCGTTAAAGGTGTGTATCTCTCGAATTTTTACTTTTATTTTTCCGGGTCGAAAATGGTCACCCAGCTTCCTTTTTGCGAAGCAATTGGCTAACAGACTCCCCGTGAATCTAGTCCTCCCACCACTCAGCACGAAGAATCTTCAATCCAGTGATGTCGATGCACTGACGGCAAAGGCACGGGAATCAATGCTGGAAGTTGTCCAGGAGATGTACAAGACCAGAGAAATCGAGAATGTGGATGAATCTTCCTCCGCGAGCCGCGTCGCAATGCCTCCCCATGCCTCCTCCACCGCCATTGAGACTTAAAATCATTTACCCAATAAAGAAAAATAGTAAAAGGTCCCCCACGAGATAACAACGCGCCGCCCCGATTCCTCCTTTTGCTTCTCTCCGGGCCTGTATGCTTCGCAGTGATGATCTAGATAGGGATTTCGGCAGAAACGAAATACTTGCCTCCTCGCTCGTAGCGAAGCGACATGACGTCGGCTTTCGTTGTCATTGGTGTGTGCAAGTTGAAACAGGCGGAACTTTGCTCTCGTTGCTCATATGTCATTTCCTTTACGACACGTACAAAACGACATATATACAGAAAGGGGATCCTTTATTTGTGACGGGAGATAGGAGTCCTATCCTTACTTTCTGACGCCCATCGCCTCTGCATGAGAGAAGTTCGATCGAAGGTTACGAAAACAACGAATGACTCGCCTCCCAGATTCAAAAAGTGAGAAACCTGGTAGTTTCTGGTTGTTGAGCAGTGAAATTTAGGATGCGATCTTTTCTGTTTTCTTCCTTAAAACACCCTTATTTCAGTTTCCTTTCTCCTGCCCCTCCCCTCCCCTCCCCCTCTTGCCTTCGGTTACATTTCAATAATTATTTGCTCCCTTTAATGCCGGTCTCCGACTAACGTGTGCGCTCTCCCTTATCCCTTACTCTCTTTGTTTCACTTCGGGAAAGTAATTTTCGTTGCTTGTCCCTCTTCTTGTCCCTGTTTCTGAATCCGTTTTCGTTCCCTTTTTTCTATATCCCGATGCGCCTGGGCTTTCCAACTACCCCTATATATATGTTATGCATTTCCAGCGTGTTACGGAGTTTCTACTTCTGTTTTTTCTTCTTCTTCTTTTTTCTATTTTACATTTCGCCCCCGGTTTTTCTTTTTTTTCTCTCATCTTAGTGAGCAGTGGTTTCGGGCCCAGTCTGCGATGCCATTTGTGTGTATATACGTTAATACCATGATGATAGATGGATAGATAAACAATGCAGATATACATAGACTCTTTACTTGAATGTTTGGAAACCGGAGACGGTATAAATAGAGCAATATTAACTCAGATTGTGAGGCTAGTGAGGTATTCAACTGTAAGAAACGGCAGTATCCCCGGAGTATTTATTCGATATATATATAACGCCCTTGCAAAAAACAAATAAATCGATGTATAGCTATAAATTACCCAAGTTACCAGCCCATTTACCCAATCGTTCATTTCACTGATTCATAGCCAAAAATAGATTTAAAGTAAAACAGCCGACCGAAACGAAAATCCATCCCGATTAACCTAAACACTCACACTCCCCCTTCGCACAAGACCCGATATCCCTCTCGATGTCCACCAAGCGAAACTCATCCCATCGTGCCCACCCCTTACTTTCTTTCGCCCCCTCATCAACCATAGAATTCCCAAATCCACCCCCTCTAGCTGCTGTTGCAAAAATATAGTCATCCCCAAACGCCACAACCTCTAAACGCACCTCGGGCACTTCCCGTCCATATAGCGTAGCCCTGACTCCCGTCTCAGGCACACCCCACAGGGAAGACAAGGACGCATCTGGACATGGAGGAGATATAGTTGGTGGCACGGGAGCGGTTACATATCTAAACTCCAGATCGCGCAGCCAGGGCGCCAGTAGCGCTTCGCCGGTCATTTTTATATAGGCCTCCTTTAAGGCCCAGTAGGTATAGAAGAGGCGGATGCGGTGGGTTATGGAGTCTTGTAAACTCATAGCCACCGTCATTGAGCCGCCGCTGCCGCTGACGTTCCTAGGATCTGCTTTCATTGCATCCAGCTCATTTTGCGAGAAGACCTCTGAAAAGATATCGATGAAGGCGTGTAGTTCTGCTTCTGTCTTTGGTGGGCCGCGGTTGCGGCGGGCTGGGTCATCGGTACAGGTAATATCTATCCCGATTTGCGCGAGGGAGGAGTGGCCGCTGTTTGTACCCAGGGTAACGCGGGGTTGAGTAGGGGGCATCTCCTCCGATCTTGCAGGTGCGGGGAAAACGCATCCTGCCAATGCGATGAGGGAAGCTTGGTGGCTGACATTGAATTCGATGTTTGCAGTAGGAATAGAAGTCAAGGGGTTGGGGTTTTGACTTTCATTGCCCGGGAGATGTAGCTGCGTCTCTGGCTGATGTTGTTGGGGTATGTAACAAGGTCTCTTATGCGGGGCTGGGGTGCGGCTGATGACGATTTGGTTCCAGGGGACTCGACATGAGCGGTGGATGAAAAGATATTTCAATAGATAGGAAGCAAGGGACATGTGGCGGTCTGAGAGGTGGTAGAAAGCCTTTATGGTTGTTTGGTCGGATTCTTGAAGGGTGGAGAGGAAAGGAAGGGATTGGGTTGTGGCCGTTAGAGGCCTGGTGTCAATGTACCATCTTGTGAGGATTGGGGAAGAAGGAGACGGAGATGGTAACGAAGGCATGTTCATGGAGAGAAATTAAAATGTATATATTAATATATATATACAGAGTATGTTGTGTGTGTATGCAGTAGTAGGTGTTGTGCACACCATACATTAATAGTATGCATTTAAATGTGATTTTAACACCTCACACTCCTTCCAGCGTGAAATTCAAATTTGGTAGCATGAGAATATCAGAAGAGCGTTAGATTTGAATACCTTAGACAAGCCAATTTCGTGAAATCGTAAGAGGTAATCAGAATTATGATAAATTCCAGACATGAGTAGCAGAGGCGCAGTTCAGACTAAGTTTGATGGTTTTCGGTTTTACTGGCCCCAGTAATTAAGGTTTGAACAGACAATAATTAATACTGAGCTTAAAAATTTTCTAAAAATTGAACATACATACAATACAATGCTGTTAGATTCCAAGACCTAAAAAAGGGTGAACAGTCTCTGACAATTGGGGAATTCTCCTTTTAGCTCGGCGGTAAAAAGACCTGTTTTATAAATGATTATCTCTGCAGTACGGTTCTTTAGAGATAGGGGCCTGTGGTGTAATGCTGTGTGGTGCAAGCTTGGGTGACATTTGCAAGAACGTGGAATGTTTTTGGTGATATCCGATGATAGAGATTTTTGCACACTCATTTGAAAAAGTCAATCCTTGATTGGTAAGGTATTCTCACAATTGATGAACTAAAGTTATCATCTCCAATTTTAGGTCCAATCACATATTCTGCTCTTGCGAATGGCTACTCTGTCAAAAGCAGCAAGCCCACCTAGGCACTCGATGCAACATCCCTTTTGGATTTGGATGGCAGGGACAACCTTAATCGACGGGGTTTACCCGGCAGAATAAGAAGATATTCATGGCCCTCTGGCAAATTCCCGAGTGACTATTGCAAATACCGACGGACTTGTTCTAAAACCTCCATTGGTTCCTCATGGTCGACAAAGAATCCAGTATCAACCCCGCAAATGAGCCCTGTTGAATTTTCAGGATTGAAAAGGGTGCCACGCAACCTTTCATTTTTAATATAAGATACGGGTGAATCTTAAATGACTGCTTTGGCATTCTCTTCAATTAAGCCCAAAGACATTATCTCAATACCCACTATTATTATAGTTAGAAGCCATACATGTGCTGTTTGTTATATGGGGATGGAAGAGAATGCCTACACCCGTAAGATTACCCGGCTGCCATGCACGCAGCTGAGTCAGAGTTCATGATGCCGTACAGGTCATCTGCATTTGAATCAATGGACCTCAACATCATTCCCGCAAGTCTGCGCTTACGGAATTTACGGTCAACAACTAACTGTGTGATCCAGCAAATGCTTTTTCTATCATGTTTCCAACGGCACGCGAAAGCATGTCCAGCAAGATTCCCATCCACGGTCACCCTCACATAGCTTGTAGCAGCGGGGTCGGATAAGTATTGCTCCCGCAGACGACGTGAGCTGAGTGTTACTGGTTTTCCTGGAAGAGAGTCAGACAGAACCCTTACTGTAAGGGCATAAGCATCATGCTTACCTGGACTGTGTGAAAGCTAGCCCAATAGACCATAGTTCTCATTAAAGGGTTTCGCAGCTCAAAAAGCATGGCATCAGTGACTTGGTCGCCAGGAAGGTCTCAAATACTATCTGTCCCATTTTTGCTTTAAATAGTCCATATTTCGTTACTCCGTAGTATTCCAGGAGCTGTTAATGAGAATAATGTGAGCCTCTGATAGGAATTCCGCAGCACGAAGAGCTTGCTGTGGACAAAGCTGAAGACAGGGAGGAGTTTGACGCCTCCCTTGGAGATAACGGTGCTCTATTATATTTAAATATATGCTACCCCATACAATCATCAAGCGCTCGTTTCAATCAAAAGTACTACCACAACAGTATGTGGGGGCACCGGTCTTATCTAATCAGATCTGCCAAGCCATCACATGACTCTTACCAAACCACGTGATCTTATCTGATTCGCAAGAAACATCCGATACGACGCAATACAAAAATACAATACACGAATTTCTTTATCGCCGGCAAGTAGCATCTCGGACCTCCAGAATGTTGCACTCAACTGACTCACTTATGCGATGGCGATTACTGTAGGGGTTTTGGCACTCCAAGGCGCATTCTACGAACATTTAAAACTTCTACATAAAGCCGCAGCAAGCCTGTCTCCCAATGAACCCCGAAAATGGAAGTTCATTGAAGTTCGTACAGCAACAGAACTCGAAAGCTGCGACGCCCTGATTATTCCTGGCGGAGAAAGCACTGCTATCTCCCTGGTTGCTTCGCGGTCTCAATTACTGGAGCCGTTGAGGGATTTTGTTAAGTAAGTTTTTTTAAACCTTGTGTCATGAAAATGCAATATTTGAGTCAAGAGGCTCACAATGGGGACACGGGTTTCGATAGGCTACGTCGTCGACCAACTTGGGGAACATGCGCCGGCTTAATTTTACTCGCCGAGTCTGCAAACCGGACGAAGAAAGGTGGCCAAGAACTCATTGGAGGCCTTGATGTCCGTGTAAATAGGAACCATTTCGGCAGACAGACGGAGAGCTTTCAGGCGCCCTTGAATTTGCCGTTCTTGTCTGAAGTACACCAGAAAGACGGCGGGTCAGATCAATCGGCGCCCTTCATGGGTATATTTATCCGAGCTCCCGTAGTAGAGAAGCTGCTTCCGTCTGTGGCCGATATTCAGGTTGAAGAGCAGAAGAGGGAGGGAACGATAGTTGCGCCATCGCGTCACACGAGGGATCCAGTGGCGCGGAGAGCGATGAGCGATCATGTCGATGTGCTGGCGAAATTACCGGGCAGGGCAGCTAGGCTTGCTGGAACGGGCGTAGATATCAATGCTGAGACTGAGGCGGGGGATATTGTTGCAGTGAAGCAGGGCAATGTTTTCGGCACAAGTTTCCATCCCGAGTTGACAGACGACCCTAGAATCCATGCCTGGTGGCTGCAGCAAGTGGAGCAAGCTGTGTTGAAATCGCGGGCCTCCCAACAATAACGTTCCTGGTTGCTACGGCGGGTAAATAACCAAATGTGAAAGGTACTTGTTTCCACTTTTCAATGGTCGTCCTCTTTTGGATATTTGATAGAAATAATCTCCCTTCCCATTTGTGTACGTAGAATAATGATCTCCTAAAGACGAAAATATAAAACACCCAAAATACGCCTGACCCTGTCCAGCTTAAAATTATCTTACCTGCCTTTCCCATACTCCTCTTCTTCTTTCCTTCGCTCATCAGCAATCGCCCGCCCATAACCACCACGCCCCGGATCATATTCATCTCTATATTCATCCCGAACCTGGCCACCAGATTTACCCCGTCTGAGAAAAAAAAATCCAGTTAGCGGATCAGTAACTCTAAAGATTTGCTCTCCATCGTCCAACATACCCATACTGTCTGCCCTCCTGGAATCCGGGGTCCAGATCCGTCCGTATTATACGCTCATCCAGTTTCGTTCCGCCAATATATTTCATGCAGTCGAGCGCGTCTTGATGGGTGTAGTATTCGACAAAGCAGAAGCCGCATGGCGTTTTCGCAAACCGATCGAGTCCCATGACTAGTCGCTTGATCTCTCCACATCTGTATTGTTCATTGTTAGTTATAAGCTAAAAAAGGAGATAAGATATAAGACGGAAGGGTCTCATCAACAATAAAAATATATTCTACATACTTGGCGAAAAGTTCATGGATCTGCTCTTCTGTCGTATAAAATGAACTGATAGCAATTGTGAGTTGATGAACCGCCACCAGATGTTTGTGTGTAGACATACAGGTTTCCGACATAGAGGGTAGTGGCATCCTTTAAAGGGTCAACAGGGTCTTCTTGAGGTCCATCTCGGTCGCCAAACTTTCTCCGTTTATTCTGGCAGAGCGAAGAGAGCTTGATTAGCAAAACAACCCAACCCCAGATGGCAAAGAAAACTGATCAGCATGAGCGCCATTGGAATACCTTTGACAAATAATATGCGCTTGGTCTGTCTAACCTTTCAATCGTAGGGCGCATCGTGTCTGAGTAGCCGTGTTTTATGTAGTTGCTGTGACAAGGAAGGTTATGACGGTCTATTGTACGGAGAAAGTTGTTGTTTGTTCTTGGGTCGAGAAGGTTGAAATCGATTGATCTGGTTGGTGAAGCTCACTGGCTTGGCGCTTCACCTCAACTCCCTCGCCCAAAATTTGTCTTCACGCCAGCCGAAGCTACACCGTTGGCGCTACAAACAAATAAATCAATAGGAGCAATAGGAGCTTGGGGCCACTTATTTTGCCTTTTTTTTGTCCCCGTTCTAATGGCTGTTTACCCGATCCCATAAAACTTGCCTACCTTGGAAACGATACTCTCTGCCAGACCAACGTTGTTTCGCCGCGTTTACGAAGGCCGAGAGCTGCAAACCCCCCATACACATACTCACCCCCAGCCATGCCGAAGGTCATCGACTACTCTCCTCCCTGGCTTTCTAGGCCGTCTCCAGGAGCTACGTTCTTTTTAAGCTCCAAGTCAGAGCATTCATTACAAGCGAGCCGCATTGCGAAAGGAAAAGATGACAGGGACACACGCGAACAGCCTTATGTCGGCCCCAGGCGGGCTCTGGCGCGAAGGGGCACGGAGGTTTTCGCGGTCATAGATAACCAGATTCGGTGGTCCAATCTTTCTACTCTGAAGGATGAATGGCAAGCCGAAGTGCGGCAGAAAAGAAAGGAGCCGGGCCGGGGACGGGAGAGGGAGAAGAATGCGTCGCAGGAGGACGGGAGCTTCTCGGGATATGCTGCGTATAGGGATGCGTCCTGCTACAGAGTAAGGGTGAATCGATTAATGGAGATATGTATTATTCAATTTTCAAGAATTCTAACTAATCTTTCCTCAGATCCTTACCGTACCGGTATATGGTCAGATAACGCAACTGGTTCCCTCCCCAAATGGAAATTTCCTCGCCATCATCACGCCTCATACTGTTCACATTGCAGTGTTGCCGGATTCTTCTCATCTCTCAGGTCCCGACTACTCACCGCTAAGGCTTAAGACGTTTCAACTAGGCCCTACGACGCATGTTATTCCCGAGTCCCCCGTAGTGGCTGCCCTGTGGCACCCGTTAGGAATATGCAATAACCACGGCGGCTGCCTCATTACTGTCACAAAAGATGCAGCGGTACGTGTATGGGAGATTGACAGGAATAACCATTGGTCATTTGATAGGCCAACGATTGCCGTTGATCTTAAGAAGCTGGCAGACGGCACATCGATGGATGAAGACTTTACGCCATCTGGCTTTGGTCAAAACAAGGGATTTTCTGCAGATTTATTCGACATGGAGGTTGCCTCAGCTTGCTTTGGAGGTCATGGCTATGAGGATGAAGATGCGTGGGCACCAATGACACTGTGGGTTGCAATGCGACCAGGAGATATCTATGCATTATGTCCACTTCTACCGTCAAAGTGGCAAGTCCCCTCGATTACGATACCAGCTTTGACAACAGCCATTATTCACAAATTTGCTAGTGTTCAGGGTGATCCGTCTGAATTTGATGACGAGCAGATTTCTATCCAGCAGCAGTATGATTGGCTTTCAGAAATCGACAATCAAGAGCCTCTCCCCCTCCCTGAAGACATTGGGCCTTCGTCAATGGCTGAAGTTCGTGCTCGTCCAGCAAACCCAAGTGCCATACCAAGACTACAAGGACCATTTCAGTTTGAGCTTGGTGAGGAAGTAGATGAATTGGATCTCACTGATATTTTGGTTATCGCCGCCAAGGCTGATGTGGAAGATTTGATGTCGGGAGAAGATGGCAATCCATTCGATGAGAGCCCTCAGGAGGGTGTGTCAGCAACAGTAATATGCCTTGCTACCGCGACTGGTAGAGTTCATGTTTGCCTTGAACTAGATGGGGTTGAAGGCCAATGGCTTCCCAACACGAATAAAGGGGCCTTTACGACTCCGGTGTCTTATCCATCCGAATTGCTATTACTGGAATCTCTAGAGACAGTTCGGGAGAAATATCAAACTCCAAACTCTTGGCCACTGTTCACCGAGGATGTCCACTCTCGTTATAACTTCTTTATCACCTCAGCAAACAGTGTTTCTTTCCTCTCCCTCTCATCTTGGGCCGAAAGACTCGAAGCAGAGCTTCAGTCGCCCGACCCGGCTGGTTCGGGATTCCGTATTAAGGTTCTCTGCGATGGCTCGATAACACTTCGGGAGCATATCATTCAAATCACTGACCAGGAATCCATGTCTACTAAAAATTCACAACCGGAGCATCTTCCAAACTCCCTGGTTCTTTACGACTATGACCTAGGCTACTTATTACTGACAAACTCCACATCCCGTGTCCATGCCGTCGTTCTCGATTCCCCATCCTGTGACCCCTTCTCACTAACTAGTGAACTCTTCTCCTTCGAAACTGACGCCACCCACATGCTACCTCTTGTTGCTCCCCGTCGTTCAGCTTATCAGCCCGCCTCAGCGTTCTATTCCCTGCCACCACTTGCCTCATTTATCGAAGATGTCGTTCCTCATGGCCATAGACATACTCTCAAGGAACCTGTCAGGCTATCGCCGTCAACATTAGATCTCGTAACTGCCGCCCACAGAATTCTAAGTGCCCACACCAGTTCTCTGGAGAGAGCCGCCTCGGATCTTTTCCGGCGCTGCGAGCGGTTACAAGGTGAAATGCAGGACCAGTTAAGCCAACTCGCAGAGATCGCAGAACGGATCAACAATATATCTGATGGCGTCGGAGGAAACCAACGGGAGGGAACACGCAATGGGAACGAAGAACAGCCCCTGAATTCGAGAATGGCAGCGGCAGAATCTCGGCAAAAGCAACTAGTGGATCGGTACAATAATATCCGTAATAAGATGGCTAAGGCTGGTGGTCGACCAATGAGCGAGAAGGAGAAGGGCTGGGTTAGTGAGGTCGATAGACTCTCTGTTTTCCTTGGTGTGGCGGAAGAAGAAGGAAGGGATAAGGATAAGCACAAGACCGGCGAATTGGCTCATAGGATGCAAACGGTAAGACATATTCTTTGTTCACTTTCCCTATGCTTCTTTCTCTTTATATTTTGCCCTCACAGCCTGCTGTTGATTGCACTGAAAAACTAACTTTGTCGGCATCAAGGCACAATCTCTCGCCAAAAGCCTCCTCGCAGAGGTATCTCGCATATCTGAAGAGTCGTCGACCATGACCCATGTACCCTCAAGGCCAGGTACCCCTGGTAGCCATCAGCCCAAGGTCCCACAACGGCTGCAGAGGGCCAAAATCGCAGATGCAATGAACATGGTAGAACGAGAGTGAGTGACTCCTCGCAATGTGACTTGTGCAATCAATTGACTAACACCACGTACCCAATAACAGATCTGCCGTAATCGATGCGATTACTTCAAGATTAGAGAGACTTAGTACGATCGTTAGCGGCACTAGTTAGGACATTCTTATAATTTTGTTTTCTGTTTTGAGCATTTTATCGCCTGTTTCTTATCTTTGCTTGTCCTTGGCACTTGAGATATATCTATCGTAATCTTGCCGGAATCCCCCCATATATTCGGCCGTTTTTTCGTCTTCCGTTTCCCTGTTCGAAAGGAATTATATTAGGCGCATGTGTCCACGTTTTCGTTGTTGTCTTGATTTCCTCCATTTAGTTCTCGAGGCGGGGGAAATGCAGTGCCGGTTTTTGGAAAGGAATCGGGCATGGCAAGTAGGTTCACGTAATGATCCAGGTCATTCATTCTGAGTGTGAAGCAAGGGGAGAGAGAATGAGAGATATTATGTGCGTGTATGAAATAGCGATGAAATATTTATATATGACCTGCGCAGAAATAAGTGCTAGCAGCTGCTTCAAAATCTCACGAACATAAATACCTATGGCATACGGAGTAGAGGGCAACGATGCTGAGGGAATCGCAGATTGGGTGGCTTGCTATCAACCATATTGATCCAGCATGATTTTGCCTCGCGAGAACTTTCTGGTGCAGTACAGTACATTCATGCATGAATTGCTCAGTAAGGTGGGTCAACAGCAACCACTTCTTCCCATCACTATCTACAAGTATCTATTAAAAGATACACACAGATTAAAGTGCTAACATGCTACAGTAAAGTGGAAATTGGATAAAAAATAATAATTTGTACTCATGGCTAGCAATCAATCCATATTGCCAAGCAACCGTACAGCAACCCAACATGCTGCCCCTTACTGAAACCCTGATAGATTCACTGTTGGTTTATATTCTGAACCAACAACGCAAACGATGCCTCCTGTCACCGACACATGACATCCAAGTTTCCTTCCATTGCCTGATGGTACCCTACCCTAAATGCGTCTTTGTATAATGAATCCCTATCCATATCCGCAAGTCAACCGTTAGCAGTGCTGCACAGGTGTATTTTGTATAAAATCCATGCTCTCCAAAAAAAAGGGGGGCGATGTGAAGAAAAACCTACCTATATCCCAAACCAAACCCAACAAAAGATAAAATAAAATAAAAATAAAAATAAAAATAGTCAACAAACTCGTTCCCACTCCCCCTCCAGATCCACAGCCTCTTCAATAGCCCTCTCCAGATCCTCCAGCACAGTTTCCCACGGCGGCAACTGGAGCTTCTCCAACATCTCCTCCCACGGCTCCATCTCACGCACAAAATCGTCCCACCAGCTCTGTATCATCAACTCCTCCGGCCGGGGAAGCAGCATAAACGCACCAACCATCAAATGATCCAATACCATCTTCGCATTACACCAAGCCAGATACGGCCCGATCACAAACTCATGCTTCATCTCTTCAAACGCGGCCACAAATTTCTCATACACGCCATGGTCCAAGTGCAGATTGACAGCGTGACGGGGTAGCTTTGCTGTTGGCAGTAGGTTTGGGTCGTGGGCGGTGGGATACTGCGCTTTCCATTGGCTGAGACGGGCGATGGAGTCTGTGTTCTCTTTGAAGCGCTGGAGGTTTCTTTTGGAGCAGGTGTGATAGTGGCGGCTGGCGTAGATGCGTTGCAGGCGGCGGAATTGCTCGAAGCTCTTACCTGCTGTCTGGAGTACTTGGTGGATGGCTTCAGAGAATTGCGCGGGTGCTATGAGGAGTAGATGGGAAGGGGGTTTGAGATTTTCTTTGAATGGAAAGTAGGGTTCGAGAGGCTCGATCATGGTGGATTGAGAGATTGGTTTGGATAGGGGGTTCTTTGAGCGTTTAAGAGATATCAGTTGTAGGTGAGGTAAAGGGTTCGGTTGCGTTAAAAGAGTATGAACGAGAGATAGTATACATCAGAGATGTAGGTATGGGACACTTTGTACATTGGTTGTCAGAGAGCGGGATATTAAGGGTACCAGCTCGCGATGAGGGAGATACATAGATACATATGGGGAGCTTCGAGACGTTTCTCGGCTCAGCGGACAGTGAATGTGAAGCAGTACCCCGCGCGTAAGAAGAGCAATAACACAAGGGAGGTTTATCATAAACAACCGATTATTGAAGAAAAAAATTAGGGGGGGAGGGGGTGGGGGGCAGCGAAATCAAGGTATTAGCAAATACCTTGAACAGTAACGAAAGGATAAAGGGCTATCATAAGAGGTTAACATATACTGAGAGGTTAGGTAAGGAAAAGGGAATGTTATCATATCTAGAAAAAATTAGAAACAGATCCATTGTTATTCCAGAAGCGCTTTTCATGTTCGATGCTGTGTGGCAATCATAGCAGCAGGTCTCATAGAAAGCAGTGGCGATATTTCAAAGTTCACACTGAGGTGTGAAGATATGGAAACCTCCAATGCAAATTAAGTGCTTCGTAAGAACGCCCAGAAAGCTGACGAGACATAGGCTCAGAATAAAGCACAAAGAACTGGCGCCGGCTGTCCATCAAGTCGGCGTTCCTTGTACACACACAACACATTGTTAACCTGTGACACATTGGAGAAGAACTAAACATATAAAGTTGTAAACTTTAATAAGACACCAAACTATACCACCCTTCCCGTTTCAGAAGAAAATTCAGGGCTTCCTGTAATAATCGGCAAAATAATTGATTGAAATCAACATATTGAGATCGCGATTGCCTTTGAAGACTCTGCAGAGAATAAGCGTCTGCATAAAATGGACGAAGGTAAAACGGCTGAGTAAAGATATCAAAAAACCTAAGGGGAGAAGTGAATGTAGAATATACCAACAAACCTTCATAAAGAAAAAGACGCGTTGCCAGTCCTCCATTCAGTGATTCGGAAACACAACACCACCACCACCACCACCACCACCACCACCAAACCCGGTCAAATCATCAACTAGCTGATTGATCGTGAGGCCAGAGATATTAACCGGTCGTTCCCTAGCAACCTCCTTAGCCACCATATCCTCCCAAGTCGGGTAGACGAAGTGATCAATAGCCGCCTTCAACTCGTTAGCCTGCCGCAGTGCACTCGTCGCACGCAACACGACCCCACACTGTAAATCATGCTTAAAAATGCCCATCCACTCGGCGAAACTCCAACATATGGCCTTGAGCGACGCGACGAGACCGTCCCTGATGTTGATGCAGTGGAAGCGCATGTTGCTGATATACTCATCCCACATTCTCATGCGGATGTTTTGTTCCAGAGCCTGGAGGTGGCAGTAGATGGTGAACGCTAGCGCGTGCTGTCTGCGGAGCAGAAGCATTGAGCCGCGGATCTGGATGGATAGCATCTCGATGGAGGAGAGGAAACGCTCTGTCTGGGCGGGGATATGGGACTTGATTAATTGCGAAAGTTGGTGTAGTGGTTGCTGGCTGGCTAATTCCGCAGGCGGGAGCAGGGTGTATGTAGGTGGAATGGTAGTTTGTTCTGGGGGTTGTTGGGAGGAGTTGTTGGTAGTTGTAGTGGAGGCATTGTTCGACGACGGAGTGGGATACGAACTCGTCGCGTTGGAAAGGATTCTTGAACTGGAGCTTTCGCAATTTGACGTGCTTTGGAAACAGCCTGTCCCAGGGATTTCATCTCGCGTTGTTGACATGGTGTGTGGCACGTTGGATCGAGGAACTCTTGCACGGCGGGGTTGTGGTGAGCCAGTGCTGATTCCAAGGATTTGGGGGTCAATTAGAGTGGCATCAACACCCCGTCCTGGCAAGTTTTGAGCGTTGTTAGTTCCGGCGTGGAAGGCAAAAGTCAGGCCGAGGGGATTTCCGTCCGGCGCACAGGTTTCCGCAGTTCTTAGATCTATATGTCCATGTGCGAAGGGAATAAATTCATTTACTCGGTGGCCGGTAACATTTCTCTCTTTTGAGAGGAATCGCGCTCCTTCAACTAGACCACTGCGAAGCCCATTTGTCCCAAAATGGTCGTTGTGGCGCGTACTCTGGGATCCAATACTTGGTAATTTGAACTGCTTAAGTGAGAAAATGAGAATTTTCTTTTTTTGGGCAAAAACCAAAAGAAAGATAGAAAGAAAGATCGAATCTCGCATTTGTACACGGTAACCTCGAACATATGCCAGTAGGATATGGGGATGGGATAGTAAGCCTTACTTCTGGCGGAAATTCGATGTCGGGTCTATCAGGCAACTCGTCCCAATCAGACCAGGAAAGTTGAGAGCTCCCGCGGATTTCTTCAGGAGAGTAATCAGACATCCTCATGTTGAATATCCATACAGTGTGTCCTTGGTGCTTTATTTCGTATCAAAAAATGGGCACGTTTACCACCCGAGGAACCAGGGGTGGGAGGGAGTAAGGCGTTTGGAGGCCAAGTTTTAAAGAAAGGGGAGAAAGGAGAGGTGGGTATGCTGATGAGATAGAATGAAAAAGGGTGATGTGATGCTGCTCAGTGGAGCTGGGAAACAGGCATTTAATATTGATAGGTTTTGAAAAGCATTCTTCTGAAGAAAATGGATGTGTGCGCGCGCGCGTGTGTGTGTGCGCAGTTAAAGAGTTGAACACACACACATGTTCAACTTGATAAAGCTGATGGGTATTGAAATATCACATAGATATGCAGAGCAGGATCCAATTTCCCCCTCAAACTTGACCTGAAATACTAGTTACACAAACAGAAAGAAGAACATCATGTCTGTTATATAAATTTATTTTAATATTTTTTTTTCTTTCTCTCTTTCATCCAAGTAATTCATTGAACACTATCCCACCAGGTTAGTATATTTATTGCCCCTTTATTCATTGGAGCCCAGATGCGCGAAAAACGGAAGACGGGAAAACGAGAGAGACATACCGTTCAATAAGGTGGACTCCGGAAGCCGTCTCGACAATCCCACTGACCTCCCCAGGCTTAAGAGCAAACGCCGCTTCTTCGAATTCAGCTTGCATTTCGCCTCGACCGAAGAATCCGCTAGTATGTTGAAAAATTCCATCAGCCATCATAATTCAGGTACCAAAAATAACAATTGAAAAAAAAAAAAAAAAATGAAAAAAATGAAAAAAAAAAAAATTTCCAATAAGAAACGCTACTAACAGATCACCCTTCTTCCTCGCACTACTACAATCCGACTCCGACATAGCAATATCCCCCAACGTCGTCTCCCCAGATTTAATACGCTGCTCGTGGCCGCGCAAGATTTCCAGCGCCTCCTCCTTGGACCGCGTGATCTCCGACTGCCGCCAGCTGCTTGGTCGCCGACTGCCGGAATGTTTGATGAGAAGATGACTAGCACGGATCTTGCCCTCAACTCCACCTGATCCGTAACGGTCTGCGGGTCCGCTGTGATGTTGTGCCATGTATAGTTTGAGCTTTTCGGTATCGGTGTCTTGAGGCGGTTCCCATCGGGATTCTTTGGTTAGGGCGTTGAAATAGTAGGGGAGGTTTTTGGAGTTTGAGTGGCGGACTTCCCAGCCAGATGGGAGGCCTGATTCATCCTGGATATGTGGAGTATGGTCAATTGGAGGGCAATCATGGGGCAAAAAACAGATGGTTGTGAGGAAGCGATGTAGTGCAAGGAAAAGGGGAGAGTGAGAGATGGGACGGGATTAGGGCGTCGGGAGAGGCAACCTACCATGATGTGTTATTTTATTTATATTTTTAAGAATAGAGAGAAGTGACCAGGTATACAGACAACAAAATGTTAAGAGACTGGAATTTTGGAAATGTGGATGCAAGGGAGTCAAGTATTACTTAAATAAACTGCGGGGACGAAAGAGATGATGTAGCAGCACGGGGGCAGATCTGCACAAAGCTCGTGGTGTGGCGTTGGCGCTTGTACTGGACTGGGTTAATAGTAGTGTTTCATTTTGGCACTGCGCACCAATTGGTATCATTTATTTATTAATACTTTATTCTGCCATTCAACTGGTGATCACCTCTCCAGCTTTGCCAGCTGTTACTGAATCTTGAGGCTGGCCCCATCTTTGATGTGATAGATACATATACTCCATACACAGTTGGCGGCCGCCGTGACCTTGATGGTTATGGCGGTTAAATTTGTTACTGTTACAAAGTAGGGTTATCATACCACTCCCTGTGACTGGCTGCGCTCTGGCTTCCCATTCTTTTTCTTAAGTTCTCTCTCAATCTCCCTCACGGCCAATGGGTAACATTTCCTATAAAATTCCTGAAGGCAAACGACTCTGATGAAAATTAAATTACTGTCTACGGGCATCCTGCTTTCCGGTATCTGTTGCGGCCAGCCCATATGGAATGACCATCTCCCCCCTGTCAGCGAGGGCAAGGGGAAAAGCTAGTATTTACTCTTACCAGACAAGAAAGCGCATTTGGTACTATGTAATGAGGATAGATATAATGACGCCAGGCTTCATGCGGTAGATTGACCGCTTTTCGACTTTGTTAGAGGCCAAAACTGCAGTGTTTAAAGGGGAGTGGGTGATGGAGGATTCTGTGCGAGAACTAGCTTAACGTGTCTCTCTGCTATACTATGAAGCTGTGTATTGTGGCAGGCCAACAAACGCTCCCAAGTTAAGTGATAGAAATGAGGGCTTGCCGGCTGCGACTCTCGTCGCGGAGTAGGCAACACCAAACAATCACAGTTTAGTTTAACTGTGCAGAGTATAGTTTGATTGTCCATACTAATAGTGATGCAAGTGCTAATTTTCCTAATATTCTTCATTTTGTTTTATTTTACTCCTGTGGTTCTCTCTGAATAAATGTCTACAGACGAAGCATAGCGTACGGAGAACAGGTAACTAGTCTAGATTAAGTTTAGTGCTGCTCTGACTCCAACTTGATCCATCTTGGATAACTTCATCCGTCACCTTTTGCCATCCAGCGATCAACCTTCCCCAACTCTTCAGCTTTTCAACGCTTCGGAACCTCTTCATAACGTATTCCACCGCCTCTCCTTGAGACACCCATCTCTCAAGAAAGATACAAACGCCTTCTACCCTGTATCTTACGTTCTCATCTCCATCGTTCTATCCCACGTCGTTCGCCTTAAAAAACTTCGACCTCGCTTCAAAATGTCTGCCTCCCCCGCCTCCACCAGTGGCGACCAGGAACAAAGCGCTGGCCAAATCCATTTCCGATTCTGCCGCGAATGGTGAGTGCCTATCTTTCTTTTTTTTCCTATTTCCTTCCTGTTAAAAATAAATACCCCCATGCTCAAACGTTGATTTCTGAAAATAAACCAAAACTAACCTCCGTCAAAGCTCCAACTTACTCTACCCAAAGGAGGACCGCACCACCAACACGCTCATGTTCACGTGCCGAACCTGCCACGTCGGCGAGCCCGCCTCGTCTCCCTGCGTCTACCAGAACAAGCTTAATAACCAAGTCGGCGACACGGCCGGTGTGACTCAAGATGTGGGATCTGATCCTACGGTTGGTCTCCTCCCCCTGTGTACTTTGTGCGGAGAAGAAATCCAATAGCAACAAGTTTGTTGGCTTTTGCTCTTGTGTTTTTGCCTTCTTCTTTTGCAAACCTTTCGAAATTATGAGGGAGGGAGCTTGGGGATGGTCGGGTCCCATATTGAACCAGGGCGCCTAGCTTCCTCCCTCCCCTACTACACAGCAATCTTTTTCTTCTCTCCCTGCTTTTGCGTTGGTCTGCCTTGCTTTTTGTATCTCGCGTTTTGTTTCCAGCCCACCAAAAATTTCTCGCACAGAGTTTTTGGCTAATCAGAAAAACCCTGTTATTTTTGGGTTTTGCAACAACCACAGCTGCCCCGGTCAAACAAACTTTGTCCGAGCTGCGGTGAAAACGAAGCGGTCTTCTTCCAGTCTCAACAACGGTCAGCGGAAACGGGAATGGTATGGAGATTATATATCCCGCCTTTTTCTTCTCCCTCAATCCTCTTGCACGCCGCTAACGTTGTTATTACGGTAGAAACTCTACTATGTGTGCTGTACCTGTGGCAAGGTGTTTACTTGATTTTTGGGAGGCCTGATTCTTTTCCTTTTTATTTTGACGTTTTTTTCATTTTCATTTTCTATGCAAGGTTTATTATACCCATTCAACGGAGTTGAGTTTGGATGAACTGGAAATCAAGGCGTTAAGAAGGTTCTATACTTTTTTAGTGTTTTATTTTATGTTATTTTTATTTTTGTATGTTTAAAACATAAATCTGCTGGATCACTTTAATGATCTTTGATGTTGAATTTGTTTACTTTGTATCCGGGATGAATGGCGACAAAGCTAGGAGGCGGGAGAGGGAAGGGGACCAAAATATAATACAATATATATTCTCTTCAAAAAATATTTTACAGATGCATGGGTGCCAACGATAGTATTTTCGACCAGCCTTTCTTTTGTAACTCCTTTCCAACAACGCCTAATTACCCCAAAGTCAGCATATGTGTTTTCTTATTTCATTTCGAAGACAGATATATATTATATATTATATAAAATCAACGACTGACCGTTCAATCTCGTCCCGATCGGATCCCCCGACTTATTGATAAGGACGCAAGCGTTATCATCAAATTTGACAAAGCTGCCATCGGGCCTCTGTACTTTTCTCGCTCGAACCACGACGGCATGTCGGACGTCTCCTCGTCTGACCTTGTTGGCAATACCGCTGCTCACACCACCCATCTCTGGGCCGAAGTTCCGCTGTTTCTGCACGACAACGATGATCCGATCGCCTGAAAAATGGGGTGACAAGGACAATTTTGTTCAATATCAGAAAATTTTAAAAGCGATAGTATGGAGAGGGAGGGAGGGAGGGGTAGTAGGATAGGGATATATTTATCCGGCCGTGGACAACTCACCGATTGTGGCTGCTCGTTTCATTTTCAGGACGCTGGCGCATTCGACGATGGCTGCGCCGGAGTTGTCGATGCAATTAAGCATCGTCTGGGAGAAATAAATGTTAGCGGACGTAAGTTCTCTCTCTCTTCTTCTCTCTTTCTCTTTCCCTCTCATATACATTATCAGGACGTTACCTTTAGTTGGATCATCTTGGTTGCATGACTTGGTCTGTCCCCGCCTGCAGTTCTGTTCCTCTTCTGTTCTTCCTTTTTCTTTCCCCTTTCCAAGGTTTCTTCTGCAAAAGAGTTGGCTGGGACAGATCTGTTTCTTATGTAAGCATCGGATCGTGGCGGGCTCGGAGGAACTATATTCCAGGCCCTGCCCCATCACCGCCCAAAAATAGTTCCAGCCAATCAGCGGCCGCGTTCCCCTTATTCCCATCAGCCGATCTCCGCATTGAGAATAGAACGGATGCCAAAAAATACGACATGGGGAGAAGCCTCGTCTACAGCCTTGGATTTCCTGATCCCCCAATGTTAACATCCTGGGGAAAAGGCAGAGAAAAAGAAGAAGAAGAAAGGGATCGCGTGCTGTTGTTGTTGTTGCCCATAATGATCGCGTCTCTGTGGTTACTTTCGACATCATCTGAACTATAACTGTAATTCTTTTGCTTTTCCCCATGTCTCTTCTGTCCGGTTACTTTACTTCTACTTCGTACTTCGTATTCCCATTTATCCATTCGTGTATATTATGTTTATATCAAAATAATCCATCCTTCTTTATCATCTTTCCTACCTCCAGTCTGTGCAATCAGAATATACCTAGCCAGCCCCATTTAACGCGCGCCCGTGGAAATTATCCAGGCGCTTCCCGATGGCGCCAAGTGTGCCTTCTGACCGCAAGGAGAAGTTGACACTTTCTCAACTTGCCAGCTATGATGATGTGATCACAGACGCACTGGTTGACCGGGTTAGCATCCCTGAAGAATAATAAGAGGAAAAAGAAGAAGACCTAGCCTTCTCCTTTTTCATCTATCCTCTGGCGCATTCAACAAAAAAACTGACTTGAATGAAATTAATTTTTAAAAAATCAAATGAAGGCCTACTTTTGGACCAAAATCCGCAAAAACCGGACCAAGTATTTCCCTTGCAGAGGCATACTTGAAGAGCAGGTTACATCCATCCTCCTCCACGATGTCATTGTCGGAAAAGACGTGTCGCGGGCTGAGAAAGCGCTCCTGGCTCTTCCTGGGCTGAAGAAATTCGTCGATCGATTGAGATCGGATCGAGAGAAGGAATGGTTTCGCCGACACCTGCGCAAATACATCGTCATCTACCTACCCGATTGCCCCTTTGAAGTCATGACCACCAATCGCTACACCATCACCACCCACGAGGCGGCTGTTTCGGCGCGAAAGTTTATCGCATCGGGAACAACGATACGGGGCCTCAGTGGCACGCTTGTACCCATGACGCGCGAAGAGGAGATAGACCTTGATCTGACGAGGAAGGATTTTAGCATTGTGATGTCGAGCCGGAAGAAGACGCCGTCTATCTTTCTGGGCCCGGCGCGTTTTGCGAACCATGATTGTAACGCGAATGGGAGGCTGGTGATGAGGGGGCCGGAGAGCATGGAGGTGGTCGCGATTAGGGATATTGTGGTTGGCGAAGAGATTACTGTCTCGTATGGAGAGAACTACTTTGGTGAAGATAACTGTGAATGTCTTTGTCATAGTTGTGAGCTTGCACTGCGGAACGGTTGGTCTCCAGACGGGGTTATGATCGGGTCCGGGACGACTAGTGGTGCATCCACGCCGGCGGCAGACACACCTGAGCAGGATGAGTCAACTTTGTCATCGCCGCCGCCACGATCGAATAATAATAGTAATAAAAGGAAACGTGGCTTAGATTCCCGGCTCCTCTCCACAGCAAGTTCTACACCGTCGAGAAGGCGGAAAGTGGAGCGGAAGGCCTCGAATTTGAGGCTTGAGATGTCTATGCGCAGCAGTCCGGAGGCTAGCGAGGCTTCCTTCCTATCGACTCTAGATCAATCCCTAGCTGAATATGCAAACAGCTGCAAAGATCCTATTGCCGTTGAGCCTTCTATTCACGCGAATGGTCTTGATTCTCATCACGAAAGCGATGCTCTCGATACAAGCATTACATACAAAAATACATCCGCTACAAACGACCAAGCGTCCTGTTCCTCTTCTGCTCCGGATGAAGCCCATAGCTCCTCCGCCACGTCCGCATCCACAACCGCAACCTCGATATCAGAAACGACAGCAATACAAATAAAATCAGAACCCGGGGAGCAAACGGCAGTCCACCAAATGACAGATCATACCGAGAGCCGGGATCCTCACCCGACATGCAGCCATTCCTCCGCTCAAACCGCACGAGTCCCCGAACTTGTCTTTGAAGATAACAACGACGACGGCGAATTGTCCGACCTGTCGAATTCCTGGGAACTAAACGACGCAACCATGCTCGTTGTCAAACGGGGACAAAATAGAGATCGAAATCAAGCACAGAAACGTGAACATGAACATGGACGGGAACGAGAATCCCGAAGACGGCGGGGCCGACGAGAAGCGGAACAGGTATCGGAACAGGTATCAGAACTGGAATCAGACCAACACCCCTCATCGAAAGGACGAAAACGCCGCCTAATACTGGAAACCATCGAGCATGAGGAATCCTCCACCCCGCTCATCCGTGTCCCCGGCGATTACACAAAGACCCCCAAACTCCTCGGTCAACGCTACGACCGCTGGGTCGACTGCTCCACCTGCAACGCCTGGTTCGTGCAGGGGGATTCATACTTCACGCGCAAGGAGTGTCCGCGCTGCGAGCGCCATTCGAAATTGTATGGGTACCGTTGGCCAAAGACGGATCGGGAAGGGAGGGGTGATTTGGAGGAGAGGGTGATGGATCATAGGACTGTACATCGGTTTTTGACGTCGGATGAAGAGCATAGGATTCAGAGGAGGGATCGGGGAGTGAGTTTTGGATTTGGTGGTAGTGGAGGTGGTGGTGGATTTGGGAGCCCGACGCCCGAAAGTCCGGATGTTAGGACTGATACGGATGGGGGCAGTGAGTTTGGGGATGAGAGGAGGATGACAAGGGCGGGGAGGAGAGCGGTTAGGGAGTTAAGGATGACTATGTGATATGACTGGTTTTCCCGTTTCTTTTCTTTTATTTAATTTTTTAATCAGTGATTTTGATATATGTCAGAGAGCTGATAGGTGATTTTTATTTCCACCATGCCCTGACCAAAGTGTCTGAGAGCATCTCAGCGAATTCCCTCGTCTATTTATCATTTTTTCCTTCATGATTTGTCGTGTTTAGAAATTCCTGTTGTAATAATGATGGCTCTTCTCATTTTTCTACTTTGGGCCCCCCTTTTCCCTCCGTTTTGCCTTTCTTCTTTTTCAATACTTCATCTCCTTATGCTTCACCTGTTACTTCTTTGTTTTTGCTCCCTTTCTGGCTTCTGCTATGCTCTGTTCTTTTTTTCTTCTTCTTTCTTGCTTTTTATTCGCATGGTGACGTCCCGGAGTTTGCAATTTGATACCCGTTTATGGAATATTAAGGCGAACCCTGGCCCCAGCAACAGCTTCAACCACGGCTACGGCTACCGCTGCATTTTTACCCCATGATATGAGTGCCGTTTTTCTCTCCTTAAATTAATCTGTATAGTACAATACATGGACCCCAAGGGGCTTGCATATTTCTCATCTATTTCTTCTCACCCCACTTCTCCTTTTTTGGGCTATGGCGATTTGATTTTAGAAGGTTGACATATTTTCTCCCCCTGTCTTGCCTCCAACCTAAGAGATTCATCATCTACTGCGGTCAGAACGAACCTTTATTGAAGTGCCTCTATTAGCTCCTCCTCTTCTTTTCTTCCTTCCCTCCTTCTTACCGGTGCTTCTCATGCTGCTGGTGTTATCGTTATTATTGTCGCACCGCAATTTCCTCCTCGTCGTCCTCTGCTACTCTCACACGCCATACACATACAATTCTCCACCGCAACATGTTCCGCCCACCTAAACCCCCGATACCTTCTACCGGGAATCCTTACGGGAGTGCCTTTATTACCCCTTGCCTTTCTCTTCTCCGTGGGTGTCAAGACAACATGAACGTTCCCTTCCACGTCCCTGCTCAGCCCGAACCCATCTCGCCGTGATAGCTCCAATCGATTGGCTCTGCGTACCGTGCTGCCGTCAAACTTTTTGATGTTGCTGTTGTTGGGATGCGGCCAGGTTGCCAGTGCATAGAAGAAGCGGAGGTAGCTCATGGGTGTATTTATTTATTTATTTTAATTTTTTTTAAGATTTTCGAGGGTTAAGGTTCCAGAAGAGGGTTTCTGGTTGTTGGGCTTCGTTTCCTTTTTTGGAATTTGCTGGGTGGCTATTGATAATAGAGAATGGACAGGAATGAGCATTGAAATCAATTGAATAATAGATAATAGATATGTAGAGTTTCTTTTCTCTCTCTGGCTTTCTGTCTTGCTTCTTTCTTTGATGATATGATATCTCAAGCTTTAAAAGGAGCAGAAGACCGCTTTTATCCAACACTTCGATTCCCTTGCCTTCGTATAACTTCAATTTATGTCCAAATTCTCACTTGTTGTTTGCCATGATGTCATATATTTATATTCATTTATATTTATGTGCCTCCAAACTTTTTCCTATCTATAGTAGTTTATATAGATAAGAGCGGAACAAACATTCCTTTGGTCTTTTTTTTTGCCAATCGCTAGACGGTATTCTCCTAGCTATGCCTGGTAGTAAAAACCTAATGATTTTAATCAAGGTCTGAGGGATGATTCAACTGATGTGTTTATTCGCACATAATAACACCAGATAACTGCCCAGGCAGGATTTCAACCTCTACTAGCTAATAAGAAGAAGAATGTTTGTCATATTCCTGGGGGTTGCCTCAGATCAATCATCCAAACATCTGAAAAACTGAAAATACGTGCGTTTGTCTTCCGGGAAGCATAGAGGTATAACATGGAGGTATATAATGCCCTCCATTAATGCTACATGACGGGTGTTTATGCCGTAAAGGACTTCCCAGTTATTGATCAAAGTGATAACCCCCCCAGCTTTCTCCACATTCCAGGCGTCGGGCTTTCTGTCTTTTCTCGCCTTTACAGCATTAATAATTACCTATATTTCTTTTGCGAAAAGCTTTTCTCATGCGTTTCCTTTTAATTCTCCTGACCAGTGACTGTATTAGTTATATATACTTTTTGTTGATGGATGTGTGCATCATATGCATGTATCCGCAGCTAGGAATTTATATATATTTTCCCTCAAGCGAAATCCCCTTCCCCCAACTGAACTGTTAAACCTCGCTGGTATATATCCAGATATATATATATCCGCCCCTCTTATACTGCCTACGGTAATACGCCTCTATTTTTACTATTATTTTCTCTTCCAACGAGGAATTTGTTGCGCCTTTCTTCATGTAAGCGCCTGCACCCATAGCGTGATATATATCCCTAAACATGCCTCAAAGGTAAATTGAGTTTTACAAAAAATTCGCACCGTTGGAAAGTTGTATGTAGCGATTGATTGAGTTACTGAGATATTGACTACTACTCTGTTAGTAGTCAATAAATTGTTTGTTTGGTAAATCCTGAATAAATAATGGTAGTGAGTGCGCCTGCCACAGTGAATACCAGTATATATGTACTGACTACCTAGCAGGCGGGAAAACAGCAGGCCTATCCATAATGCTGGAGCTGGGTTTGCCTGAATTACAACAGCTAAGAAGTTTAACCAGATCACTACGCCCATGTGGTGCAGCCCAGCAAATACAGCTGCTCCTTACTACTCAGTGCTGGTGTGACAATTCTATGTAAAGTAATTGCCGCATCCCCCGTAGCAAAGAAACGACAAAGCAAAAATGGAAGAGGGGTATTTATATTCCATCCAACAAGCAGGGCACGGATTTATTTCACAGTGTGGGGAGGGAATGATGCTATGGTAGATTATTTTTATGATGATCTAGGAGATCATTCAGATTTTAGCGGGTAACTAATACTACCAATATATATAGTTATATATATATACGTGATTCGTTTCCTGTTAAGCCAGGTCTTTTCATAAAACTCCCACCTTAATTATCCAGATTATGCAACGTGTCTATCATACATGTAGTAGCAACAAATCTTAACAGAAGAAGGAAAGAAAAACGGGGATTAAACCATTCTATACCCTCTTTAACACAAACAGAACAAAAAGAAAGTAAAAGGAAAGATAAGAAAACAAGAATATGATACAATCTAAATCAGGGCCTGCCCCCTAAACATCGCCTCCCTCACCTCCTTCACAACATCCTTCCGGTCCTTCTTGCTAACCAAAACAATCCCACGTCCCCTCCTCCCCATTCGCCCCGTGCGACCCAGGCGATGGATGAAATCAATAGTCGTATGAGGAACATCGAACAAAATAACATTGCGCACCGCGACGGTGTCAATACCGCGAGAGCCCAAGTCTGTCGTGACGAGTACCTTGGTATCGCGGAGATGTCTTTGCTGGCCCAAGGCCTGTGAGTCCTGGTCCCTAACAAATGGAACAGAATCAGAGAACCAGTTCTTCTTATTCCGTTGAGCATCTTTTACTTCCTCGGGACTTGGGGGTGGTTTGACAAGGGTGAATTCCGCGAGGATCTCATCCTTGCGCTGGTCGGGTGTATCTCGTGAAAGCGCAACGGCGTGGATGCCTTTCTCGTTGAGGAATGTAGTTACTTCCTCTGTCGTTTCGCGCTCGTTAAGGAACACTATGATATGTTTCGGTTCGGGGAAGAGGGAAGTCGGGTAACCGTCCTCAACGGCGTCATCTTGGGTCACGCCTGCTTTGCCTAGGGACCAGATTATGTCGGCGCAGGCTAGCTTTTTATTTCCGCGGTATGGGTCCTTGTCCACATCCACGACGCCTAGTTGGACTCTGCGCGGGATGGCGTGGAGGTTTGGAGTTACGAGGCGTTTCATGTCGGGGAACTTCTTTTCCATGAGGGAATCGAGACTTCGAGGAATGGTGGCGGAGCAGAGGATCAATTGTTTCAGGGAGGGGGCAGTTTTTTCAAGCACGGAATAGGTAAGGGGTGAGAAGGATTTGTCCAAGAGCGAATCAGCTTCATCAATGACAAGGTGGGTGACACGGCTGAGAATGTATGGATTGGTTTTGGCAATGGAGGTGAGAAGATGAGGGGTGGAAACAAGGATATCAATACCGGCGGGATTGAACAGATTGTTTGTAATTCTGCGAGGAGTGTAGGCTGACGAAATCATTGCGGAGCGATACTTCACTGTGTGTGACAGTTGTTTTGCAAGTTTCCCAACTTGTTCCACTAGCTCCGCTGTCGGCACCAGAATGATAGCTCTGGGTCGGGCGACATTTGAATGTTCCGGGTTGGCCACCTTCGGGACTTCAAGCTCAAATAGATTTGCATTCTTTTGCTCTTCTTCCTCGTGCTGTTTTTTTTCATTCTCCATCATATCCGTTTCCTTTTCTATCATCTCCGCCCGTTTGATCCAGTTTATGATAGGCAGAAGATAGGCTAGAGTTTTGCCAGTCCCAGTTTCAGCAGCGAGTAGGAATTGGTCGAAATGGAATGTATCCTCTTCGTCTCCCTCTTGAGGCTTCTTCCGATTCTTGTGTTTCTCCGACTCTATGGGCGGTCTAAGCAACGCTGGAATGGCTACCCGCTGGATAGGCGTCGGTGAGATATCGGTAAGCGTAGGGAACGCATTCGCGTAGATGGCATCTCGTACTTGGGGGAGAAGCGGGAATTGATCAAAACTAGTGACAGAGGCGATTTTCTCCTTAATCCTATTCCGACGCGAGTAGGGTATTGGCGACAGCGCGATCTGCATTTTCAAAGCTCTAAACAGCGAACCCTCCTTTTTCTTGTCCGCATCATCCTTTCCCCTATTATTCCCATCCACCGAAGATCGTTTTAGCTCCGCATCAGACCTGGTTACCGGGCGATTGGGTAACCGAGCTCGTGTCTGGTTCATGCCTCCAAAGGGATCATTCTTGAATGTGGGAGGAGGGGCCTTCTTCTTGGAATCCCGGGATCGATCAGAGGACCTGGCAACATTCGGAGACAGCGCCATACGGGATGGCTTTCGCCGGAGACTGCCAGACGAAGCGAAGCGGCCGGACTGCCATTGCGGAGAGACACCAGGCTGTCGGGCCCAAACAACGGCCCTCATCTCACAAAGCAGGCATACGGGTGAGATGGGCGACATGAAGTAACGACCGTGGTTGTTGTTGTGAGTATATATTTTTACTCCCTCTCTGCCCGGATAGATAGAGTCGTTCGCTGCAGTTGGATGAAAATTTAAAGATTGGAACCTTGGAACCTTGGCGGAGCCCGCTAGGCCCGATCGGGGGCGTTGCTGGGGAAACGGCAGGAGCGGGAACATCAACATTGGTAGGCGATAAACAAGGCAGGAAGAACCCACCACAACCACTGTTCCGGCCTCTGAGCCTCATCCACCACGGCCCTCCCCCACACACAACATCTTACTTCTTATATCTTACCTGCATCTACTCCTCCTCTTGTCTCCCTCTGCTGGACATCATCCTCCGCACTCTCTTTGTCCTGGGCGTGTGTTTGCTTCACCCCCCTGCCTCGTTTCTCTTCACGTCGCTCTTTGAGTTTGTTTCTACTCGTTATATCTACTGTTTGTATATCTTTGTTGGCCGTTGTTGATCTCAAGAAATTGGTCAAAGAAACTATAACCACTTGCTGCTACCCCTCCCCACACTTGCGCGCCGTTGTTACTTTTCGCAAACAATACCGTTATTCTATTGTCAATGCTCCTCCAACGTCCGTAGATCTGCGCAAAGAAAAGAAAAAAAAAAAAAGAAAAATAAAAGAATACCCGTGTTGCGACGGAATATCATTTATCACAGGTATGATTTCTGCTAGATATGTTGTTTCGGCTTGGGCAATGTTTTCGTTTTTTTTGATGCAGCTCTGTTGGGCACATAGATTTTACGCCAGCTTTCTAATCATCAAATTGACAGATACAGAGCTTGAATTGGCAGAGCGCGTGTCAAGCTGCTTTTGCTGTTTTCATTGAAGATGGCAAGTGGACAGGGTCCTCTCTCTGAGCTGAGCCCAGTGGCTCAACGTAGAAACTCCCCAAGCTGGAACCAGCGCACCAAGGTATGTAAACACTCTCTGGTCTAACGCTGCTTTTCGGTTAATTGATATGACCAGACTATAATCGGTAATGGCGATTCATCTCCATTCAATTCACCTCATTCGCCAAGAATGTTTTGGAAGGGCAGGGATAGCGGGTCTCCAACCAGGCCGGGCTCTGAAAACAGGAACCATTACGACCCTGATGTCTTGACTACCCCCTCCAAAAGGTCGTCCATTGAAAACTTAAAACGAGCATCTCGTGTAAAAAACAGCAGTATTGTTGCGCGCGAGAAGAAGCAGGAGTATGACCCTGCCCATGTCCAGGTCTTAGAACGGCCCCTGGCCACCGGTAGACCTCTGAGTTCTCAATTCAAAAATAACCCCAAAGAAGCGGGTGTTCTGGATGCTCGCCGACATCTCCCATCCCAGTCCTCTTCGCCAGCTAAAGAAAACCTTTACGCCGGGAAAACTGACTCTACAAATACAACCCCTGTTGCCACAAAGCCGGGGAACACATTTTCTCCCACGTCCTCGCACACCTCCCCAAGCAGACCTCAATCGTCTCCCACGAAATCATCGCTTACGAAAGGTAGTCGATTCGGGAATAACAATACTTCTTTTGGTTCCGAGAGCAATATCTGGTCCGATAATGAAGACGAGGGCTCGGACACTACACCAAGGCGTCGTTACATGCATCGCCAGACTAAAAGCGTGACTTTTGACGCAGCACCCCCTCAAGTTAATGAGTATGAAATGACAACTCCGGATCCATCATCAACTGCCTCTAGCTCACGAGAAGGGAGTTATGATTCGGCTGATTTGGATGAAGAGGAGAGTTTCGATCGCGGTTCTTTCATAGGCGCTGAGGATAGCTTTGATGCGTCCCTGGAAGATGCAGAGAAAACTCCCGTTGTTCTGCCAGAGGACTGGCGTTTTATGAGCCCGGATAGAGCTAGCGAGGAGCTCCAGGGAGACGATGACCCTTTTAGTGAAGATTTCGGCAGCCCCGGACCCGACGTGAGGCCGTCATCTGCGCAGGAATCGCAGCCTTTTGAAGCGCAGGCTGAGACTCTTGACTCAAACGGCGACCATCGCCCTCTGCCACCGTTGCCCCCTTCAAGTTCTCAGTCTCAAGTCACTCCCGACCGGGCGAGCAGACTCTCTCTGACTATGGAACTTGCCAACAGTGGATCCCGCCAGTTGCCTTCTCCGCTCAGCCCAGCCTCCTGCTCGAAGGCTGAAATAAACGGAATGGGCCATGGATCAATGTCACTGGAAGACAGACTCCGTCTGATGATGCTCCCAGACCAGGAACGGTCTCCAGAAGCCGAGAAGCAGCGTGAACGTCGAATGAGGCGTGCCGGAATCAAAGACAAGTCCTTTGATCGCGAGACTGAACGCCAGCATTCGTTCAGTGACACTTCAAGCCCCAGACAGGACAGCTCGCCGTTCAATCCACACGTCTCTCCGCCTCACATTTCAAGAGAATCCATTTTACGAAACCTTAGAAACCACAACGACGAGACGGAAGACTTTTCATCGCCACTTCGCAGTTCTAGTCCACGTTTCCACACTCCTTTGGATCCTGACGTTCCCATTCCTTCTTTAGAAACAGACGACGCAGAGGTCATGATGAAGGAAGAACCGGCAGAGGACGACGATGTTTACGATATCCCTGAGTATTATTCTCAAATCGCACACGATGACGACGAAGCGCCACAAGATGATTATGATGACGGAATGCAGCAAAAGCAAGAAAATTTATCCTCGAACGCTGCTAACAATTCTGATCAGCCGCCTTTCTATGATTCGGGCGATGGAACAGATAGCCAGAGCACGCCAGTGCCAGACAACACTCCACACCGATATCACCTGCCTGACCTGAGCGTAGACCACTCTGAGCTTTCCGTTGTGATTGGCGAACATAATTCCGAACTCGACTTGAGTTCGTACGTTGACCGCTCTTCAACTCTTGAAGAAGCCTCTAAGCTTGCCCCCGCCTTAGATATGAAATCGATTCGAGATTCTCTTCACCGCCCGGAAACTCCAAACAGCCATTGCACTCAGGAGTCAGTAAGTGCTTATGGTGGCGGTTATGAAAGGCCTACAACTCCCGAATCAGTCATTCGGCGTTCTCTTGATGACGAAATGTCTTCCGCCGAAGAGTCCCTTGCTATTCCAGATCCTTTGGCGACTATAAAATCTTCCAACGGAAGTTTAAAGACGAAGCCATCACTCAGCCCTGCAGACGTCCATGAGATGGCGGCGACTCGCCGTAAGGTAAGTGGACAGGAGCCGCCTGTACCATCAATATCAGAGGAACCGTCAACTGGAAATCAGCCCAGTTACGGGAAGCATGATGATCATTCAACCTCGTTTTTATCCGATCTGCCGCAGTTTAGCACAACTGTACCGGCCAATAATGACAAACGGCAAAGCTCACTGGTGAAGCTCGATATCCCTGTGAGCGGAAGCGACGAAGGTTTAGGGTTCGGACTTGACCTGGAATTTGACCGCGTTATTGAGGCCCAAAAGGTTGCGTTTGACCATTTCCTTTCCCAGCAACCCCGTTACACTTCTACCCTTATGGATACAACCCATACGAACACGCATCAATCATGTTTACCCAATTTATTGCCATCTCAAAGGAAGGAAGTCCCCTCAGCTAGTGATAGTGTTGCTAATAATGTTACTACCCGACAGAGAGGTTACCTTATGAGACACAATACGAAAGTTATCGTTGCGAGCAGCCGCCAGGAGGAGACGACAGGACCTGGTGACTCACCCGTTGATGGCGACCCGAGAGGGACTAAATCTGCAGGTAATTCACCTCGAAAAACTAGCCAGCAAACGTGGACTACCGAACCGTGGAATGGAAAAACCAGGCGCCAAAGCATCAAACTAGCCGGCGGAATGCCGAAGAAGAGACCCGTTCCAGGATCTGTCCCTCCGCTGCCGGGTCAAGAAAGCAATGCAAAGCCAGAAGTTGGTGCCGTGGATGAATCAGAAACCAATTCCGGAGAGGAGATTGAAGACGGCGATGAAAGAGGGCGGCTGTTTGTCAAGGTTGTTGGAGTGAAAGATTTGGACTTGCCTTTGGCCCGCGGTACGTATTGTAATCATCTTGCATTGATATGGCGGGCTAATTTTAGTTGTAGGTGAACGGTTTAACTTCGCTCTAACTCTTGATAATGGTCTTCATTGCGTAACAACATCATGGCTTGAACTTGGCAAGTCTGCACCTATAGGCCAGGAGTTTGAATTGGTTGTTTTGAACGAGCTCGAGTTCCAGTTGACCCTCCAAATGAAAATGGAAGAGCCCAAAATTAAGCCCAACCAATCGGTCGTCTCGTCACCCAGCAAGTCGGCAAAATCGAGCAAGAGTTCGACTTTCAGTCGCGTGTTTGCGTCTCCCAAAAAGCGAAAGGAGTTGGAACTCAGGCAGCAATTGGAAGCTCAGCAACTCAAACAGCAGAAAGCCGAAGCAAAGGCTCTGGCTGAGAAAAAGAACCCATGGGACGCTCTTCGTCCTCTGGTTGCCAGCGATGGTAGTTTTGCTCGTGCTTACGTTTCTCTAAGTGATTATGAGAAAGCAGCTTTTGGAAGGCCGTTAACTGTAGACGTGATTTGTTTCAATGAGTGGGCCACTGATCCGGTTAATAATTCGAAAAATAAGAGATCCATGGCTTATTCTGCAGGTTCTGGGCTGCAACAACGCCCTCCGTATCAAATTGGCACTTTGGAGCTTCAGCTTTTGTATATTCCAAAACCTAAGGGGGCCACGGATGAGGACATGCCAAAGAGTATGAATGCTTGCATTCGGGAGATGCGAGAAGCCGACAATGCGGCTGCGAGGTCATGGGAGGGATTCTTGTCTCAGCAGGGAGGAGATTGCCCAGTATGTTGCTTTACTATCTTTGTTTTGTACTATCGTTTTGCGAGGTTTTCGGCTAATACGTGCTTGTACTAGTACTGGCGTCGACGTTATTTTAAGCTTCAAGGGTCAAAGCTTACTGCCTACCACGAAACTACTCGCCAACCTCGAGCTACCATTAATTTGGCAAAAGCTTCCAAACTCATTGATGACAAGTCAACTTTGACCCAGAAAGAAACGTCAGGGAAAGGCGGTCGCCGACGAAAATCAGCTTTTGCAGAAGAAGAAGAAGGCTACATGTTTGTTGAAGAAGGTTTCCGTATCCGATTCGGAAATGGCGAAATAATTGATTTCTACGCTGATAGTGCCATGGAGAAGGAAGGCTGGATGAAAGTCCTCGCTGAGACTGTTGGGAAGGGGTATGCAGCTGGAGCCGGTGGGCAGCCCAAGGCGTGGACGGAGCTTGTTCTTAAACGGGAACGCAGCATTGCTGCGAAAATTGCAGCGGTGGATCGCTGTATGGGGCAAACAAAGTCTCATCCGCCGCCAACTCCTATGAAAGATCAATTTGGCCCACCGTTGCCCAAGCCGTCTGCCCCTACCCTTGCTCCAGCCCCTGCCCCAGCGACAAAGCCCAAACACCAGCATAACCTTTCGCAACCAGAGGCCGGAAAGCATGGTTCTCGTCATCAGAAGACACGATCGCTGATCTTCTAACTGTTTGACCTTCCAGCCCATTTTTCTTCTCGATTTACTCTGCCTTTTTCTACCACGTTCTCATGCTGGCCCTGAGCTTACTTTTTTCCATGTTGTACTGTTTTTCTCGCTCTTCACGATTTGTCTGTCAACTTTCTTTTCATTTGTTGTGATTTTCGTATATTGACTCCCTTGTCGGGGAACAAGTCTCGTTCCTGTTCTCGTTTTCTTTTCTCAGTCAATATTCCGGATTCTTTTTTCTTTTGAAATATCTCTTTTAGCTTCTTTTCTCTCCTTCCTTTTTTTTTCTTTTGTTTTCACCTCCCCGTTTTACTTAACCCACTTTCTGCTTTTTCACACGTTTTGTTCAGCAACGAAGAAAAGATTGAATATAACAACGCGAAATGTCAATAAGTGAGAGATTTGAATGAGTATTATGACCTCGCTTTTTGTTTTCCTTGACATTTAATCTTTTTTTGAGTCCTTTCACTCCATACACGTTTTTAACCTGTCGGCTAAGCTCCCAATTTTGACTTTTTTTTTGTCCATTCTTTCGGGTACTGTACTTCTCTTTTTGCCTTTTTGTGTTGTTTTGTTCGACGGGGATATAATGTCGTGGGCGTGAGTGTGCTGTCACCGATTTTTATTATAATCGGGATGCCAACTTTTGTGCGTTGTAATTTCCTTTTATATAAGTTTTTTTTTAATGTACCGTACCATGCTGAGTAAATGCAAGAATCGTTGGTTTGACATTTAGCTTCCTTGTTGTGTTTATATTTTTGGGGTGGAGTGAAAAGTGCATACGGAGAGCAATGCTGCCCTAAGGGAAGGGGATTGTAGATGTAGTTATTTGGAGAGGGATGATAAAAAGGGTGGGCTGGCGCCTGAGGGATAATACATATTTTCTTATGCCTTGGAGAAATCGTTATTGTAGATTTTTTTAATAACGCTGTTCACTTTATATACACACAGATACACACATACATCTATATATATATTTATAGGTGTGGACGATATCTGACATCTGCTACCCCGCCCACGTATGTTTCACGCAACACACGCAACACACGCAACAAGCAATCATCCACCCTCCTCTCCACCATTGACAACCTCATCTTCAGATTCAGATTCGACTTCTTTCAATGCCGCCTTCCCGCTAATTGCTGCTCCGGCAGTATTTGCGCGGGCTTTAGATTCGGCTATTCCTCCCGAAGTCACGAAGAGGAAGGTGTTTTCTTGAAAGGTGTCGATGTGGTTGAAAAAATTCCCGAATCTTGTATGCGGTGTAATGTTAGTTGTTATATTAGTAGAGAGTAAATGTGAAAGTTATTGCAAAAAGTGGGCTAAGAAAGCCGGGGGATAGAGAGCGGAGGAAAAGAAAAGCGGGCATAAGACATAGTATAGCACAGAAACTTACGAATTGGACTCCTCCTCTTCGCGGAATATCCTTTCATAAATCTCCCGCTGCTTGAACTCTTCAATCTCCTTCTCATACTTAGAGAAGTCTATCGGATTCTTGCCGTATTCAACTACAGTTCTTTTGTTATATGAATCGAAAATGGGGCGCTCCAGTAGAAGGCCTAACCCAGGTGCTTTGGGGATGGCGACCTTCTGCTCTCCATACGTCTCAGGGATTCGTTGAATGTCGCAGCCACAACGGACTACCATCGCAACCATCGCGACCATTTTGCGGATCTGATGCATCATGAAACTCTGGCCATGGACTTTAAGGCTCAACCATTCCGTGCCGTTGATGATCAACGGATCTCGCGAGACTTGAAAGGATTTGATATGTCGTTTGGCGGACGCATCGCGGAAAGATTTTTGTATGGTATAATTGTGGAAGTTCCTCGTGCCGACATACGTGCCAAGGGCATCGTTGATGCGATCGATGCGCTCTTTTGGTATTCGATAAGCTTTTTTTGCATCTAGGTAGGCAGCTCGGATGAGGCGGATAGCTTCGTTGGTTGACATTGTCTGAGCGTCTCCGGAGCTGGAGTCCTCATTCTCCTTCGTTTGAGTCATTACCTCATTACTGGCAGGACAATCATTTTCATTTCGTTCGCCTTTGGAAGTAGAGTTGTCCGCGGGTCCGGTGTCGGGTTTAATAACCAGCGCTTGTTCCACACGCTTACGCGTTACTTCAGGCAGCCGTTCCAGTATAGGTTTGATATACTTCTCATCAACTTCTTCCCAATATGAGGCAACGTCTTCCTGCCTTTGGTTATAGCCGTCGAGGTCATTTTCTCGCTCAGCAATTTCGACTAGCTTTTGACCCAAGTGCGTGCTAGGATGCGGCGGTAGGAAGCAGTGCGTGGGTATTAAATATTCATAAATACGCGAATCGCATAAATGATAGCTACTGAAACTTTTATTGGTGACCTCTATGCCCCATACCCTAATTTGCGGGCTGAGATGTTCGTTTATTTTTTGCACGACATCGGAATCTTCGACGATGAGCTTCAACGAGACAACATTGCCAGCCGCATGCACGCCCTTATCTGTTCGAGCGCATCGAACGAGAGATGACTTTTTAGGGTCGGTAGCGTTCGCTTTAGAGATTGCACCGGCGGCAACGAAAGCGGTGAATAGATCGCCTTCAATTGTTTTTTCAGTCTCGCTCCTTCAAAATGGATGTTAGAAGAAAAATAAAGGTGAAATGGCAACAATTGAACTGACAATTGCATTCCTTTATATCCACTGCCTGAGTATCCCAGCATTACGGCGACTTTCCTCTTTGGCCGTCGTTGGTCTGCTTCAATATCTTCTTTGGAAAACTCTGTAGCATAAATCGGCAGTGCTCCTTCTCCGCGCTCTAATTTACGGCGCTTCGATTCCTGCGAGGCTTCAGTCCGTTCTCTTTTATCTGTAGTTTGTCGGCTTGTGATTAGTTAGTTGCTATAATTTGTAGAGGAAATCCTGCTTTTATTATTATTTAAAATCAGATAGCAAACAATACCTCCAAGCTTTCCTTCCCAAATCCTTTCTCTTATTCTTGCGACCTCCTCTGCCAATTCCGGTGTCATTTGATTCCATCTTCCGGTCCGTATCGTCGTCGGGCCGTGACTGTGAAGGTTTCTTCGATGAATTGCCTGGATTGGGAATTGCCTGCTGGCCTGGTGCAGGGTTGCTTGAAGGAGTTGTTGGGTTAGAATGTTGCTGCTGAGTATCCATCTTGGATATAGATAAGTGAAGCTGCCCATAGAGCAGTACGATCCTTCAATTATTCGAATGGAAAGTTCCCGTCGCAAGTTTGCCGATTCTCAATTATACTAAAATTTTTCCGGCCTCAAAATCCCCTTAGTCAGCGGAGCATACTTAAAACCACGCTAACCTAAAAAAGAGAAATGCCTCTTTTCCGCAGCTGCATATCAGGGATTTACTTTTCATGCCTCTCGTCGCAGACGACAATCCTTCAACGGATATCCTCTTCTTGTTTGACGCGGACCGAACCCACTTTTTACAGGAACATAGCAGTACTTTTGGGAATATTCTCTCTCAGCTTTGCCGCTGCTGAAGTGGGAAGAATGATGATTTTTCGCTAGGCTAAAGCTATCCTGAACGGAGAGTCCCAGTGCCAGTCATTGTTGGGCGGCCACCCGAGCTGCAGCTGAACAGACTTATATCATTTCTCTCGAGACTGAATAGTGGCGCAATATCTGCCCGGTAGCAGCTATGGATCTCGCGAGCAGTCTTATTCGCACAGTAGCCCGCGCTTTCTACGAAACTCGCCACATTCTTGTGATTGATGCTCTGTTCATACACTCAGTGTATGATACTTTCAATGTTGTGAAGTTTTATAGAAACTCTAGCTAACACATCTTGTAGCCTTCATGCGGAGGACCTCGCGCATCTCCTTGGAATACAGCAGAAGGACTTGCGAAAGCTCTGTGCTCGTTTGCGTGAAGACCGCCTCATTGCAGTGTATGGCAGATGTCCTTAGCGAAAGAATTCGATTTTAGTTTCATAGTTAACATTAGGTTTGCTTTATCCAGGCATTCCAGACCTGAAATTAGAGATGGCCAATCTCGCCCGGTGAACCGCGAATACTACTATATCCCTCTCTACCCCGTTGTGGACGCCATAAAATATCGCGTATCCCGCCTCACCTCGATTATTAAAGCACAATATACCCCTACTTCGGAAAGGAAGGAATATGTTTGCATAAGATGTGGTGCGGAATGGACACAACTGGAGGTCCTAAGTCGGATCGGGCCCGAAGGCTTTGAATGCCATCGATGTGGAGCTACGCTGGAAAGGGCTGATGAAGTCGAGGGTGGGACCGGTGCTGATCGGACTGGTCATGAGAAGAATAGCAAACTCATGGCGCAGCTGGATACAATGTTGAAGCTACTGAAACAAATCGATTCCGTTGACGTTCCAGAGAATGATTTTGACACTGCCTGGGAACATAAAGTTGATGTTATACGGAATCAATTTACCAACCCGACAAGACCAGGCATGGCCTACACTGGCAACCGACAGGCTGCCGTTCGCGGGATATCAAAAACGGATGCTTCGTCCTTGGAAGTATCTCTTACCTCCTCAGCCGAGAAGAGCGCTGCTGAGCAGGCGGCGGAGGCGGCACGGAAAGCTGCGCTCGAGAAGCAGAACGCGCTTCCTGTCTGGCACACGCATTCAACGGTTAAAACCG
This sequence comes from Emergomyces pasteurianus Ep9510, assembly GCA_001883825.1. NCBI lineage: Eukaryota > Fungi > Ascomycota > Eurotiomycetes > Onygenales > Ajellomycetaceae > Emergomyces > Emergomyces pasteurianus. The sequence goes on from LGRN01000037.1 coordinate 58,577, forward strand.
AGCCTGGCAATCTTCCAATCAAGTCTGAGCCCAATGGAACTACCATTGACGTATCCACTGTCAAGTCTGAAGTAAAGGAAGAACAAAAACCAGACATTGATGCTCTCGACGATAAGGTCGCTGCATACTACGCCGAAATGGCACGTGAAAAGGAAAGGGAGGCTAACGAAGATGTGAGCTCAGCTGAGGAGTCGTCAGACGAGGAAGAAGACGAATTCGAGGACGTTGGAGTCGCTCCCAGTGGTTCTGCAACCCCGGTGGGACTAGATGGTAGCAAAACTCCTAAATTCCCTAATGGGTCACTTAAAAGGGAATTGGAATTCGACTCAGGCAGTAGTGCTCCCCAGACTGGTGCTGCAACACCTGATACGACTGCAGAGGACGGCCCGTCGTCTAAGAAAGTTAAATTCGAGCCAGACGTGAAAAGGGAAACTGTGTCAGATGAAGATGAAGACGATGAAGAATTCGAAGACGTCTAATTTACCCTGACTTTCTATTTGAAAGCAGTGCTTTAGCACACGGAAAGGCGTATGGTCTTTCGTTAACATTATCTGTTTCATTCCTGCGAAATGATGGATTGTTTCTGTGTGTATAAAGCAACTTTTTTTGCGTTCTGGCTCCCCGATGCACCAGCTTTGATATGTGCCCATTTTGTGATTTTACGACATTTCCTGGAGCTAAACGAGACTCGGAAATGATCGGGATTGGATAACCTAACGTATGGGTCGTCTTGTCCCATTTTTAAAACCTATACCATATTGGAGCACTACTTTTTTCTGGGCCTACTTTTGTCTGTCTCCCTCTCCAAATCTTCCGACGTAAGCCAATGTTATGTTTGGTAGGCTTTAATTCCCAACAGGCAGCTACGCGAGTGTTTCTGGATATATGGAGTATTCCGTGCTTGAGCAGGGCTTCTGAACATGCGCCAACGGCTGATTGACGGCGAAATCTTTTGATGAACTTACTCTACCAAAATCTTGAACCATTCCAACCAAATACCCTTCACTTCCTGCAGAAGCTCCTCTCCGGAATCCCGACAATGGGCGAACTCTAAAATAGAGTTGGTCTAAATGCTGACACGAAATGCGCCTCAATAGGAACCGAAAAATACCAGCGGGATGATACGTTGCTGCACAGTAATCAGCGCAGTGTGGCATTGGGGTTGGGTTGTTCTGGCACGTTTAATATTCAAAAATGCCATTGTGACATGCTGTCATTTCCATTTACACCTGTCACCCAATCGACCCTAGCCGAGAAATTTCTGATTATTTTGCTCGCGAAAAATGTTTTGAAGTCCGCAAGGCAGGCTTTTCTGGGTTCGTATTTTTTGTTTTTGTTTGACGATACCCAGTAGTGTTGAGCTCTTAGCGTGCCCCACACTTGGGAGAAAATTTCGGCTGGGGGAATTGCTAAACGCATCGGAAGCTCGGGTGCCACAAGCGGGGAGTTGTGAATAGCCTGCTACTATTGGGCAAATTACGAGAACTACCAGCGGAAGCATTGCAAGTGTCCGGTGGAACAAACTTTTAAGCCCCAAGACTGGCTCCTCCCGCGATTCGTTTCCGGAGCGGGTCTGCTGGTGGCTTGAGTTAATGACTGCAAGTAAGGTGTATCTGTCAAACTGAGGGATTGATATTTGATACATATTTACACCCAGATCCAGGCTATTTACACCCCGAAAAAATCCACTACTTTTTTAAAGGTTTAGCGTATACACAGCCATACATACAAAATAACTAGTGGATATATGGGGGTCCTTGCTAGCTAGTGTGACATAGCTTGCCACACCTTGAAAGTGTTTCTATCTATCGCCGAGTATCGCAGCGTTAAAGCGTCAGATATTGAACTATTTCTGAAAAAGGCTTCGTTGTGATCATTGCTGAAGGCAAATACTGAATTGGAGACACGGATACAGTTATAAACTATTCCGTCTTGCGCAAAAATGGGCGCGCGACACAAAATACGACTAGTTAATGTCCATGGAAACCAGCATTCCAGAATTCTCATGGCAACCAATGTATTCGAACATTTGTTGTTCTGGCTTTAGAACCAATACTTCATGGAACAGACGCAAGCTAATATTGTGGTCCAACGACTTCGTATACTTCAAGAACTCCCCAAAAATATTGATATGCGTCTGGTGCTTTTTACTCCATCCCTCCAGTGAGCTGAGATCATCGAAGAAAGCGAGGCCAAAAGTTCTTTCTTTGTCGGCTCTGCGGGTGACTGGATCGACAATGTCCATGAAACGGCAGCTGTAGCACCCCACGTCCTCGCCATGGTCACGCAAATAATCCATACCTTGGATGAGGATGGGCTGCATGGTTTCGACATACAACTTACGTTCTTCAGGGCGAGTATTTGACCAGTCTTGACCTGAGCGGATGATGGCGAGGTTTTCTTTGCCACTCACGCGAATACGGCGCCGCAAAACCGAGTTCGTGGACTTGTCCGCGGTATTACCACTCTCACCAACGAGTCCATCCGTTTGTGCGGCTGGTAAACGATCGCGCATGCTTCCCCAATACAGGTGCTCCCTTAGAGGACCACTGACACTTTCCCTCATATGTGCTGCACCCTCGGGAACTTCGTTGTCTGAGAAGACTGTTTCGAACCGGTCAATCGTCGGGAAGAATAGTTCGAGGAACCATCCATGACGTTGTTCTTCGGGGACCAGCGTTTCCCACCACTTCTGAAATCCGCTGGCTGTTGCCCATTCTGTGTAAGATTCCTTGTTTGGCCAGTATGCTAGGATGGCAATGTTATAAGCTCCCCGATTATCAGTCACGGATGCTAGTTCCCAAAACGATGGCTTCTTTCCAGAAGTAGCCGGATTGTTGATAAATTCTGACAGAATGGACATTGCCGATCCATCTTCGTTGTCAGGTGTGGTGTACTGGGCGCCAATGACTGCCATAACAAGATCTTTTGTGCATTTGGGGAATCGTGCAGAGTACGCTGGAAAGGGCGGGTTAAAATTTGGTGGCGTGCTAACCGGCCTCGTCCTTTCTTGCAGGAGGTGTTCAGGTATAGCGGACTCAAGCATTTTGTGAAGAACAGCAGGAAATCTTTTAATGTGGTAAAATGAGAGCACGAACAGCTTCTTCTCTGAAGTTAAAATCACAGAAAGTTCTTCCGTTTTGCAGTCCCTGCGACTCTTGAGGATCCATGGGCTATCTGGGATAATTTAAAGCGGAGGGGGCGGGGGTGGACGCCCACCACAAGATAAGACCCCGGCCTCTCGTGGTTAAACCCTGGGATTTACGGAGTCCTCCGTACAGAATGAGGCGTTGGCAGGTTACACCTCAACTGGCCCATCAATTAATTAAGTTGGCTGCCTTCCCCATGCTAGTGTTCAACTGACTGATGACTATATATCAAATCAAATACAAAGAGTCTGCTAAGCTTCTTACAATTTTGATCTTCTTACATCTCGACACAGGAGTATACAGAGCACGGAGTGCTCCGCACATACTTTCTATTGTCACTGTGCCAAGTGACAACCAGGTCACCCTTCTAGCATAAACCACCATTGATTGGAAATTCCCCTGTCTGATAGGCCACTGGAATAAGGAAGTTGATTCGATCTCGAATCTGAGGTTGCATGAGCAGCGCTAGTCCGCTCAGTGCATGTGCAGAACACTCCGACTCGTTCCCCAAATCCGCTACTGTTTCCGAAGAGTAGCGCCAAACCTTAACTCTAAGAATTTCGCCTAATCATGATTTGGTCCAGTTAAAAGTCGACTCCGCGAAGCTTGAACCTGAAAAAAGGTTGAACTCCATTGTTTTTGTGTTTACTCCGTACTAGTCTATTAATGGAGAAAAAAGCGAATTCGGCTGACAGTCACCAATATGGCTTGAGGCCGCTTGATCCTGTACTCCGTACGGAGTAAGGAGTATAAGTTGTGAGAATGGTACTGTTAAAAGCCCCTTTCTCACACTACGGGAAGCAGTTCCTTCGGTTCTCTTTTATAACCTACATTTGTCGCCCGCCAAGGATATGTCGGCGCGTTGTCCAAATGGAACTTCAATCCAAACGTTGACCACACATTGTTGCATCGCTAGTACTCTTTGTTGAAGGTTCAACTCTGTTTGTTTACTTCCGTTGGAGATGGCGACACCGTTCCAGACAGAAGCATGGTCTGAGTATGCCATCGGGCTGCTCGTTCTATTTATAAGAATATTTTATCGCTGCAGTCTTGTCGGTCGAAACTGGGATGGGGATGACTACTTTGCCGCCCTTGCAGTCCTCTTTTGGACAGTATGATAAAATTTCCCCTGCCCGTTCCATTATTTTATTGGCAGAGCATTGACAAGAACATTAGGCTGAGTTGTGCATGCTCGAATTAATTGGTAAGCTGAAACATCAAACGGTGCCTGGTCGAACTGATATGTCTAACAAACACTTCTTAAGGTCAATACGGCTCCACTACGGGAATAAATGACGAAATCGCCCTTAAGCTTACAGACGAGCAGAAAAGACGAATGATCATTGGCACCAAATGTCTCCTTGCAGGCTGGTGTCTGTATGTAACATTGATATGGTGCCTCAAAGCATGCATGCTATTCCTTTACAACAGGCTCACGTCAGTAGCCCATTATGCCTGGGAACACCTCACATCTCCTTACTAACCCGGGTGTGCGTTTAGTCTTAACCTTGGCCAACAGCGAGCCGTTAAAATAACCGCTGTGACTTGCATTTTGGCCTATATTGCAACAATTATTGTCATTCTAACCAGATGCTACCCAATACAGAGGGTCTGGCAGATTTATCCATATCCTGGTGGTAAGTCGGTCGAAAAAGAGTTGCCCTGAGAAGAAAACTAATGCCTATGGCCAGATGCTTGTGCACTGAACATCCCGAATTATTTGGCGTTGGTTACAACTAATGTGACGTATGTCCACCTTGGAGAACATTTTGCTTAGGTTAGAGCTTTGCTGATGTTGTCAAAGGACCGATATCATGATTATTTATATCCCCCTCCCCTTGCTGTGGAAAGTGAAACTTCCATTAGGCCGGTATTAATCCAAATTCTTTGCTCTCTACAGTTGTAACCAGCAGCTCATTGTTTATTATGATAGGAAACTTCTATTCGGGGCGTGGCTTTGCACTGGTGTTTTTATCGTCATAGCTACTATCCTTCGCTGCGTGATATGCCTAGGTGACGTCGCGTCAATCAACCTTGGAACCATCTGGTCAATTCGAGAAACTGTAAGACAACCTTTCTAAGGCTGCGTGTGAACAGTTTTGTAGAAAAGGAAAATAACTCACTCATTGGTCGTAAACATAGTTTGTCGCCATAATTGCAGTCAACGTTCCCGTCCTAAAGACTTTCTTCACCAAAACCTTCCGCCAGGCAACGACGGGCTCAACGAGTGGAAACACAAAGTCTACAACCAGCGGGTCGCACCAGCTCACGCGCATCCAGCGGAAAGAAAAGCAAAGGCGGATCAGGATTGAAATGGGGCTGACGTCGATGGAAGATAATAGCGAAGAAAGGATCGTGCAGGAGTTCGACCCGAATTCGAAAAACAATGACTATGTGATCTCGGCGGGCAGCGTCGAGACAGTAGATAGAGACCGGAGAGAGCCAGCTGAGATTCACGTCACTACGTCCTATAACGTTACGCAAAATTACACTTAATCATTGGTATTTGGAATCGATTGGTGTAATGATAGCAAGGGGATACTGGCAAAAATGGATCTTGTTAGAAATGGGAAAACAATAGACGGTGGTATGCAAAACCACTAAAGACTGCTATGTTCGGGTATTTTTGCTGGTGTATGGCTTCGGGTTGGGCAGGTTCATTTAATTTTTAACATTCGTCTTGTTTTTATAGAGATTTGCTTTGCCTTTGCTTTTTCGATCGATCGAAATGACCTTATCGGATTTTACAGGTGTACAAGATGTATATATCTTTCTTCCTCTATACCGCTCCAATGAGGGCAGGGGTGCAGTGGTCCATGCGTGCTCTGAGCTCCAGGTGCATATCATTCCAACGATAGATTACAGGGAAACCACTGTCCGGACATGTAAAATTGGGGGTCGGAAGTCTATGGCTTGGGCCTTTTCCTGTTGATAAGTTGAGACAGGTGGGTTTCAAGAGCACTGTAAACAGTAAGTTTCTGGCCTCTTGCGATATTCATTCAACATTGAATTAAGCTAAGTGGACAAAAATAATTTCCATACAATCAAATCCCCGCCCCCCCAACGCCCCCCAACGCCCCCCAAGAAAAACAACCTAAATGAAAAGAAAACAGCTAATATTGAATAAATCCGGAGAAGATTTAACGAGTGAACACACTGTTTCTTCAATGCATGGCAAGTAATTGACGGGTTTGCTGTTAGAACAGGAACATTGTAAGAATGTAATGATACTGTACATTGGAGGTAAAATGGGATTTGGGAGGAGGAACGTTGAATGGTTGATATAAATGTAGGGTGGTTGATAGAGAAAAACATCTATCAGCTATCAGAACCATCTTTTCTATCACGATCAGTAATCAACTTAATCTCCTCAAAATAAAACAAAGAAAATAAAACACAATGAAGTAAATATGGCACAAAATGAAACCAGAAGACATTCATCAGTACCACACACGTTTTTAAGTGTGTAAGAACAACGTCCAATGTCATGCCATTCTCAAATGACCAACAGAGAGAATGAAGATGTTTCAAGTGTACTGTTGGACGAAGGAGAAAAACAAGAACATACACCCACTTTCTCAACCTTTCAGTCGTATGATGTAAGAGAAGACAAAAAAGGGGCAAGAGGTCGTTAAGACAAATATTTGCTTTGAGAAAAACCCTCCCGTCTGGGCGCTTAACCCTGGCTCAAGCTTGCCTCTAATACGGAAACAGATAATTGAACGCCAGATAAAATGCAGCAAATGGGGAGAATGGAATGTATGATGAAATGGCCATTTCAGTGGTCGTCAAACACAAAATAAAAAATAAGAGAGTTAAAAACATGAAATCAATGCACAAAGAAATGAACACAGATAAACTACGCCTCAGGCAAGAAAAGTAGAAATTTCATTGCATCTTTCAAAAAGGTCACAAAACAAAAAAGACTCTCCTTAAGTCTCAACGCACCATGGTTGCCGTATTTTTATTTTTTTTTATTCTTCTCACGGCGATCCAGTCAAACCAACCTCGGAATCGCTCCCCATTATTGAATTATCATCCCAGCCATCTGAAGGGAAGTCAGAACCTGAAGAGAAAGGAAGGGGTGGCGGTTAGACACGAAACAAAAGAAATGTAGACGTTAAAATAAAGCGAAAGGTTATGGAAATGGGGTTGCTTACCTGACACCAGTTCTTCCGGGAGATCAACGGACAGCTGCTCCAGTGCAGAGATGACCGCTGGTAAAATGATAGAGTTAGCACGACTCCTGATATAAATATTGGAGTAGATGGGTTCCCCATACCTGTAGCCTGCTGAATAAACTCCGCATCTTCACTGTCATTCTCATCAAAATAAACTTCTATGCAATGCATGATCACAAGCGCAATCGTCTCCATCGCCCGGACTTCAGCCGGCAGGGCGTCGGTTGTCAAAAGATACGTCCGGCGCAACTTATCCACGCACGCCCGCGCTAAATCCTTGCCGATTTTCTTGTAAAACTGGCGGAAATCGTCGCTGATATCCTCATATTCTTTTGAGAAGAGGAGTTGTCGCAGGAAATCTAACGTGCTATTCCTGACTGTCTTGTCCGGGTAATGAAGTAGTGTCGGGCCCCAGTCCGGTATCCGGTCGACCACTGAGCTCCAGAACCAGTATTCATCCTTGCCAGCTTTCTCGTTCTGGACATTTACCAGTGATTGGAAAAAAGCTAGGTGTTCGCGGCCTCCGCTGTCATTGATGGACTCTATACCTTTGGACACATAGTCGATGAGGTTGGTTATTTGGTCGCCATCCGAAGACATTTGGCAGAAAACCAATGTAGCCTCAAGGAAAGGAACACAGAGATAGGCAGGAGATGCCCGTAAACCCTCCTCTAGAACCTTGCAGATACTTTCCGTAAGACCGTAGTCAGGATCAGCAGCTAAAAAGACGCTCACTATCTTCCGCGAAACTGGTGGATTGGCCTGCTGCTCAAGTATTTTCCTCAGTAGAATGAGATCCCTGTTCCTCCCAACGGGTCGAACCAGCTCGGCTTCCGCCCTGGTAAGAGAATATTTGCCCATAATACAATCCCGGGGGCGATTGTCAGGTGAGGGTACCAGCGTGAAGTCGATGTGCGTCATCAAAACGTAAAGGACCTCCACGAGTTTGAAGTGCGAATATTTGCGACCTTTCTCAATAAGCCGGAAGTAATTCCCGTACTGTCGTTTTAACCGCTTACTATCCTCTCTATCAAGCCAGACCATTTCCAGACACTTTAATAAGAAGCCATGTTCAAGCATGACCCGGACAGAGAAGGGGCCAAAATTCGCTAGGCCAAGGAGTAGCTCAAAATAATCGTCCCAAGCGCGCGAGTATACGTGTAGACAACCCCACAGCTCGTCAAGTGAATCAACAATACTCTCAACCATCGTTGCATAATCGTTCTCGTAGTGAGCTACTTCGGTTTGCTCCAGAGATTCATCGCTTGGCGGCTCCTGCAACTGTGCAAGGGCGGTGATCAAAAGTCGACAAAATCCATCACGGACAACATTATTAGGGCTCTTCAGAAGCAGGTCTCGAATGCCCAAGGGTCGAGTTATTGTCCAACGGAGCACAGCCATGGCGCCCTGGGTGTTTTCATTCACACTTCTCCCCAATTCGATGATGATATTTTCAAATTCGGGTAATTCCTTCGACCTCGAAATTATCTGGTCCAAATTGTCTAGGGCGATGTATATGGCCGATTTTTGGATCTCAGTGAACCCGGTTTCTTCGAAGGTACAAAATCTCCTTGCTTGCTCTAGTAGCGAACGGATGAAGTACGCATGATATGGGTCCAGAAGGCAGTAGGTCCGGATGAAAAGTTCGTTCTCCATGGCAATGTGGTTTCCAAGCTCTAGAGGAAGTGGAACACTAACAGGGGCGTCTCCGAGAGAAGTGTCGTAAACAGACTTGGCGTTCTCCATACTAGTTACCCGTTGGTAAAATAGCATGTATGCATTCCACACCTTGTTAAAGCGAACCGGACCCAGGTTCGCGCCATGAATAGGGTCGTTCACGCCACCAAAACATTGATCGGGGATCTTGGAAGGATCAAACCTGCTCACATCGGAATCGTTGAATTCAACCCACGAAGCACTGGGATCTGCAGCTGTGGGACGCTCTCTGATGTACGAATAATAGTGGCCAGATTCGGCAGTCCCACTATGCACAAGAACACCAACCAATTCGAAGACATCGGGTGCAATTGGGGTTCCGGGGTTGCTCAGATATTCAACCGTATAAGGGGTCATATCGAGCCGTTCGGGAAACTGGAATTCATCGTTGATTTTGCTACGTATCATCGAAATGACATCGAAATCGAAGCGTTTGAGATGAAATATCAAGTTATCCGGGAGATCTTTCAGGCATGCCCTACTCATAAAAAGGGAAATTAAAAATCGTAGTCCTTCCCAAATATCGGGAACACGAAGTGTTAAAATGCTCACCTCTTGACTGCATCAACATGGCGCCCACACGAAGTGCAGGAATATTTATTATCTGGCGAGTCCACTTAGCAAAACAGCAAATCCCTAACCCCAATCACCAATCAAGTCCAACTTACCACCTTGCATCACTTCCCCTTCGACGTACGCACGCAAACTATCCTCAAGCCCAGCTTTCCCTTTAATATCACATTGTATTGCAGAGAAAGGCTCCAGTCGTTCCGAGATGTGAGGGCATTCTTTCGATTTAATTTGCTGGACGAGCTGGCCACCATAGAAAGACCTAAAAAGCTTCTTATCCTCCGCGGACAGGATCTGGCCCTCCCATCGATCAAATAGGAGATTATAGAACTCATCTACATCCATCTGAACATTGATATCGATCGGCTCATTGTCATAGGTACGGATGGTATCCACAGCTGCCTGAGTATCGACGCTTTTCTGCCACGTATTCTGCATGTACGCGAACACCTTTTTCGTCTCCGCAAGTAATTTTTGAGTCGAGTCTACGTCAGCTACATGTACTTCAATCATGAACTTTCGGAAATCGAGGTTCATGAATAGCTGAGTAAATAAAGAATTCAGGTAGCAGGTATTCGAGAGGTTTTTTAAACCGGCATAGCCTTCAGGAGACCGGATGGTTTTGTATCGGTCGAATACCCAGTTTGGCTCGTAGGTATAATCTAATGACCGGTTGAGTAAGTAGCCGTTGAAAACCCAATATTCAACTTAACCCGAGAATAGAATTGGAAAAATCTCATACCTTGTGGAATGACATCGCCAAGCAATGCTAGCATTTTCTGGCAGTTTGATTGATCTTCGCACAGACGCAAAAGAATATTATATAGTTCTTGCCTGGTTGTATTGTGCATGACCGGAATGCTCGGCTGTAGAGCTTCTGTCTCAGAGGTTTCGGAGAGGTCGGGAAATAGGTAGGTGGTGAAAAGCCTTTCCATGAGATTACTACTTTCAAGTTAGAATCTGGCCAACCTGTGATTTTGTGTGGTCTGAGGTCCATGTGCGGCGGAAGATGATATATTTACCTTGTGTCCATGGCATCAGTTGTAGCATGCGCAAGCTCCAAGCACATTTTCAAAAGATGAGTAAATCCTAAGACAATGTAATCAACAGGCTCGCGGCCAACAAACTAAATTTTTGACACAATTTAGTAACTGAACGAACACACATTATACAGAAAAATAAAAAAAAGACATTGATAGAGTATTAAAACGAACCTCATTCGTGCGATGAGTAAGAAGAATATTTCCCCATTGTCTAAGATACTCTCCAAAAATCAAATCTTCCGGCGACAAGTTAGCAACGGTCTGAAAAACGACAAGCGCAACCTCGAAAAACTCCTGGGATGACTTCGCATATTCAAGCGTGTCCGGGAAAAGTGCGGATATCGATCTCCATAACGTCGCAACAATATGAATCGTCGTGGCGGTAGGGAGCTGTTCGGTAACTGCAACTCCGCCTTCTTTCGTCTGGCCGCCAGCCTTCCAAGCCCGCTTTTGAGACGGTGAAGTACCACAGGTGGAAAAAATAATTTCAGCAACGCCCTTCCGTATACCTTGTCTCGACTCCCCTAGAAGCAGTGTGAAGATTAGATCCTTGATTTGAGTGCTTTGTTCGACCGCATCCCAAACGCGGCTATCATGCATAGAGGCTTCGATGATGACAGCGAAGGAATTGGATATTAGTTTCTGTATGGAGATTTCTGAAAGGTGTGTGGAGGAAAGATTTCGACCAAGGGAGATAAACGACAAGAGTCGAGCGGCTAGGGCTAGTGGACTGGAGAAATATTGTTCGGAGTCTTCCGGTATCGCTTTCGCTAAATTTTTGTTGGGTATTAGAATGGAGCCCTCATGACAGAGGCGATGGGCAAAGATTATATTTTACCTGTCAAAGCTAACAGAAGGCATTCCATGAAATTACATGCAAAAATTAATTTCAGCGGGCTGTTTTCTAAACCATCAGCCATCTGAGGCCGCGTTAGGAATGCAACCAAATTCTGGATGCTGTGAGATATAAACGCTTGATCGGGGGTAGTCTAGCCACAAAAATTGTCAGTTAATAATTCTCAGCATAAAGTCAGGATAATCCATGGCTAGCTTTACATACTTCTAAGACTTCTTCTCTTATACAAGTAATTAGAGCGTTTATGGAATACAGGAGCTTGTATGGCTTTGCCAAAGGGAACATTTCTGGCTCCGAAGTTTCTTTGGATCTAACAAAGCCTCGAACCCGCTGCTGAGGCGGGAAGACAACTAAGAAATCAAATATCTAGAATATGCCCAATTGTTAGTATCACGAAAGTACGCTGAGGCCTATCTGTCCAACAAGGAGAAGAAAGGAGAAGAAAGGAAAATACCTCTTTCGATAACTTTTCCTCTAGACTCAACAAATCGTACAGATCATCGAAATGTTTCAAAACCTCCGAATCAACCAAAGTCAACGACTGACGTCGCCCACCCACCGACGCCTCGAAGGCGTCAGGATTTTTCCGAATAATGAGAAGTCCTGATCCCGCGAGTTTCAAATCCCGTAGTGTCATGTCAGAATTAGTAGCAAGGTCCAGTCTCTGTCCACAACTAAAACTGGAGAAGCTCGTAAAGCCGGTGAGCCTGGTTAATCTCTCAGCCAACTCAGACCCCGTGGAAAGATCTCCAATCTTCAATGTGCGAATACGGGTCTGTGAATTTCCATTGAAAGCTTGGTAGGAAAGCTCGATCACTTCTCCATTTATCTCATCGTCGTTGAGTAGGGGCTCGGGTGGACTGACTTGGGGAGGGGTGTATTGCGGTCGTGTTCGCAGTCCCTGAAGCAATTGGCGGAGGAAAAGTAGCGAGCGAGTAAATCGCAATTCTTCAGCTCGTACTTCACCATCAGATGGGACAATGACCATAGCCTCATCCTCGCCACTGGTGGAGCCGTCAGTGAATGACTTGCACTTCGTGGCTGCTGCTGTGAGCTGACTAACGCATCGATCAACTAATGCGACATGCGTAGCCTCTGCTGCAGAACGTGGAGCTCTGCGAATCAATATATGATCAAGGTAAACATCTATCGCGAAGTTGGTGGCTTTCATTTCGATCGTTCCAGGGGGCGATGTGAGAATGAAATGCCATATTCGATCCATGCCAGGAATAGTAATAATCTCGTTTTCATTGACGTCCGCGGGAGGATCGAAGCGAATTTCGTAACTCACTGCCTGCTCTGCAAACGCTAGAATATCGAGGGTGTAGTCTTCTGGGGGAATTCGAGGGAGATAGACGTTGAGACAGCACTCGAGGAATGGATTTCGTTTTCCAGCTCGAACTGCAGCTTTGGGGAGGGTCTCCCAAGCTAAGCTTCGACCACACCCGCCAATAGTTTTCGACATAAACACATGGTTCCACAGCACTTCGCTCAGTTCTGGGGTGATAGTTTCTGGTACCTTTTCGATAATTCTAAGAAGCAGCTGGATTCGGGGCCGAAGAGAGTTTCTAACAGTTGAGTCTGAGAAGTCGGTAGAGACGGTATCATAAGTATGGGCAAGTTCGGTGATTATTAATCTAGTGAAATCAAAGTCCAACGCCAGACGTCGAATATCTTGAGTGTCATAAGGAGGAATCAGAGCGTTCAGCGCCTGTATGCTGCCAACCGCGAATTCGTTCATGTCAGAAATATCCTTGACGCATTGCTTGTACATTTCCATTTTATCGTTGTCGTCCAATCCAAGAGATAGTAGCTGCGAAAGTTGTTTGCTAGCAAACTTCTGCAAGTTCGTTTTCTGCTCGATAGAAAATTCGCTGATGGATGTGGCGTCACGAATCAGGCGAACACACAGACGATGAGGAACCACATTTACATGTGGATGCTCATAAGGCTGCTGGCGCATTCTCTCGGTATGTTTATCCCTCACGGCATTGAGTAGACACTCGCTATACTCGAGCATCCGTGCGTCGAAGCGATTTAAAGGCAATTCAATGAGTTTGGTGCAAAGGTAAATCAAAGCATTTGACCCAGATTGATGCATTATAAATGTCCGAGTTAGCATTCCCAAAACCTCCGCCACGGTTCTGGGATCTTGACTTTCAGTCACTGTATTCCAGATAATATCTGTGTCGTTGTTTGTATATGTAGATGTTACGACAAGAAATCCAACAACATTTCCACTCCGACTAATCAATTGGGGATGAGAATCCACACCGACAATGTACTCCACAATTTTGTTGTCCCTTAGAAATTTCACAAGATACTGGATAATTGGATAGTTAATGCCGGCAGGGTTCCCTTGAATATGTTGTCGCCAGACGCTGACAAGGTCAGCTTGCATCGTTTCCATGCCATAAACCCGGAGTTCCATTCGACCCTCTGTGATATGCCGTTTCAGGACTTGGAATTTCCAACCCAGGTGGATGATGGCGGGATATTCTTCCTGTTTCGCATTTTCGGGGACCACGATGCCAAGATCACGCGACATTTGCATTGCTAACCGATTATTCAACGCAGCAATATTGTGGTAGGAGAAGCCAACGTAACGGAGTACGGACTCGCTGCTATCATTGGTAACCCAAGAAGATTTTTTCGAAATGGAAGTTTGATATTCGGTATCGATGGAGCGAAAACAAGTATATATGGATTCCACAGCATCGACAAGTTCTGCTGATGCAATTAATTCATCATCTGCACTGTGTCTCCTCCGCTCCATTCCGGAATCGACAATGTTGTGCGCGATGGTCAGCAGAGATATGAAAGGACCTGCTAACTGTAGCCACGGTTGAAGAGCCTTGAGAAGTAAATGTGCAAATGCTGATAGATGTTTTACTAGATTGACGGGAGCCGGAGTAAGTTGGTCGTTGACACGAGCTACCAAGTTAATAACTTCGACGCCATAAGCTCGTTCCATTATCTTGTAAAATGGAATATCATGGACCTGTAATATCCACCCCAACGCTGGCAGATATGTTTTCGATAAAAGGTCTGGCGCTGAGTCTGTGTCGTTTGGATGGTGCTCCAAAGTTAGAATATCAAGCTGTATCATATGGATGGCGAGGCGCCCAAATGCTACGGAAAAGTTTTCTAAACACTTCCAAGCGCCGTGTCCTTCGTCCGGTTGGAAATCGATCCTGCCTTTTCATCAGAAATTGCAACTAATTTTCGAATATTACGTCCAAAGATAACACTCACTGCCGCCGTAAAACACCTTCCACAAGTGATGGCACCTCCTCCCATAGATCCCGATCCTCTGCAACAGTGTCATAGGTAATGCTACTTAAATTATCCACACAGAGCTCAAACCAGCTCTTAACTGACACGAATACTGTGATATCATGGGGATGGCCTGGATATACAGAAAATTAACCCAGTTTGCCCATTAGTAAAATATACTTCCAAAAACTGTTTTTTGTAAAAGTAATTATTGAAAAGGAAAACACATATTACCTCTCTCAATATAACTCGAGACTTCTTCTATGGCTTCACGTATATCACCGTCCTGTCGGAGCCGAGGAAAAGAATCCGCTAGAGATACTTCGTCATGTATGTGCACCAAATCAGGTTCTCCAGAGGCTCTTAGAGCATCTTGCAGTGATCTCCAGTTCGATGTGCTGGGGTCTTGATCCATGTCCTCCACCTCAGCAACCTCAATCTCGGGGCTACGGGACGGCGACGAAGTAACGGATATTGCAACTGGGGTGTGGGGTGCTGCTCTAACCGGAGATGGTTGGCGTTGAGAATGCTCTTCTTCTTCTTCTTGTTGTAGTAGTTGTTGTTGTTGCCCCAGTATTGCGGTATCTTGCAAAGGCGGATCACTGGGTGTAGCTCTGTGAGTTTCTTCGGCGGGGTGGGGGGCAGAGAGTTCGTGGTTTAAACGGGGAGACTTCATATTGATGGTTACTCTGCTGGAGGGACGTTGCGGGTTCGAGGTTTCCCGGTCTGGCAGCGGCGTGGGAGTCGTAGGAGGAGGGATAAGGCTATCGCCGGGGACAACCTTATCGTCGTCACAATGGCCATTGGCTGAGCTTGGAGACGGGACAGACATGGTCATGGACTCGTTTGAATGATTCCCACTGTCAAGACGAGGGCGTTTCCGGGTAGATTGTGTATATGTATCTTCCATGGGATCATTTGGGGAACCTGGAGCATCAGCAGCGACAGCAGCAGGGTGTGGGGTGCTAGAGCTATCTAGCGGGGAAGCTGCCATGACATTTTTCCCGCCAAACTCGAAGAGAACGACAGTGACGATTCGTGCGAACACCCGTATGAAAGGTAAAGCAAGGATGAGTCAAGCTCCAGGCAGAGAAAAAGAGAGAGAAAGAGAGAGCGAGAGATTGTGCGGAGGCTTGAGGAAGGGGGAAGGGCTAGGCTAGAGATGGAGTCAAGCGACGACGACAGGCGGTCTGGTTGGACTGCCGCAGCTTCATCGGGCGGAGTCACCACAAACGCAAATAACAAGGTAAAACGATGGCTACCTAGTAACTAAATTCGACCAGGGAGGAGAGGACCTGAGGCCAGGGCCTGGCGATAAGTGCTTTGCCTTAGAGAGGGCGGGCCACACGGGAGCGAACGCCAACAGGTGAAGAGAAGGTGAAGAATAGTAAACTGGAGCAGCCGTGGTGGTTTTGTTAGTATTGTGGGTGGATGGGAGGATGTCAATATGGTTGGTGGACTGGCGGGATGAGTGGTTGGCTGCTGGTAGCTGGGGTCTATCGCGGGTGTATTGGTGGTGGTGATTGTTTCGTAGTTCGTCAAAATATAGTAAATATTTCGTAGTTAGGAACTTCCTCCGAAGTTACAGAACAAACGAAGATGACGATTGTTTCTGCTGGAACGCGTTGGCCCCCGCTTAAGGTATGAATACAACAAACAGCAACATAAATACAGAGCATGGAGTATGGAGAGTATCAATTAAATATCAATTATTTAGTATATACCATTTACCATATGTCCGTATGTCATATTACAATTCAGATTCCATCACTTCCATCAATCAAGTGTCATAACACCCACGCACTTATGTACTGTACACTCTCCTCTTTCTCCGCATTAAAATGTCCAAACCCCCAGCCGCCTTGCTGCCAAATGTCTGACTGGACGTCAAAAGCCTGCTTGCTCCAAGAGGGCCTGGTGGTAAAATATCTGCCATTTTCAACTGCCTCGTATGGTTTTGCGGGGACCGGCAACCTTCCAGCCAGCTGGCTGGTCAGCATGATTCTCCATTTTATTAATTACTCCCTCCTCGCGTGTGCAATTCTTCTCCATATTATTTTCGCGTCACGGCTTTAATTCTAGGCAGTAGCGTGCGGCTGGTCATGTGATATCGTTCAACTTTTTTTTTTCTTCAACTCATCGCTCAAGATTCATATTCTTCTTATGAAATATACCCTGTTCAAGGGATTTATTCCCCTAAAAAACGGTGAATATAGTGGCAAATAACGAACTACAGACTGGCACGGCTTACTCTGCGACTTGCTATGTACAGAGTAGTTACTAATTGTATGTACTGTACAGGTCCACACGGCAACGAGCCAACTTTTAAAAAGCAAAGGTTCCAAATTCGAGCTGGCAGCAAATTAAACAAAAAGTGGACGTGAACTCAGTACCTACGCAACACAGGTGCTAATGTTAACATCACAGTTGAAAGCAGCTTCATTACTGATAATTTTTGGGACAACCGCAAGGTCTGTCAAGAAAAAATGAAAAGATGCCCACTTGGGCAAAAAAAGAAAACATCCAACCTACCCCTCCCCCGCGCTTCATTCAACTTTTTCTTTGTGCTCCAATCCAAGTTCCAACATGTGGGGGTTCGCCCCGGAAAGGGAAAAATGGAAGAAGGGGAAAGAAAAGAACAAGAATTCTTGTTCCATGGATTCAAGAAGCCTACAACGAACGAAAATGAAAAGAACCAAGCTTAGGACTGATGATCTGAAAAGAAATTTACGCTGCCCTAACTAGCTTGGAAAAAAACATGAATTGTTGTCCCTGAAACGGGAAAGAAAAAGCTACCGTCCCTAGGTAGTTAACTGTGCAGATAAGATTTCTGTCCTCGAAATGCACACAGAAACCAAGCAAATTGATAACTTGGTTCTCGGCGACTAACGCTCAGCCAGTAACTACTTAGCAGGAAGCTCGGATGAAATCATGGAAGGTAAGCTTTCGGGGATCAGCAAGAATGTGCTAACCCCGTATTTAAGGTGGGCAAGGGTCCCTGCTCCCCACGGTTGCAACCTAGAGGGGCAACACATACCACATGGCACATACCACATAACGTGGCGAGGTGCAGAACCTATATTGGCATATTCAAGGAATCTCTTGGAAATACAGCCATTTTATAGTTAAAAAAAATTTCCGGCTACCACGATTTTGACGGCAAGATGCGATCCAGTCAAATATATATATTTTTGAATATGGCTTTGGGAACATCAATCAACACCCGGGCGTGGATCTATCTCACATGGCAATTACCGCAGTGGATGAAGGTCTATGTCGCCAGATCGCGCCTCGTATTCTAAAGGGTCCGGGCAGGCAGTATTCTTTTACATTAAATTCTGCCCAGCTTTTCCATTTTTCGCTTTCTTGTCATGCTTATGTTAGATCCATTCAGATAAAAATGTTGAACGAAAGACGAACACAGATCAGCCATCACCATTCACGAAGAGAGAATGAGCCTACTCAGGCGCTCAGAGAATAAAGAATGACGGCTGGAAGTTTTGTAGGAGCTGTGTCAAGTTGCACCCTGTCAAGTTTGAGAAGGAATATTTACCAAGCCCGCCTATGAGTAGCATTGGAACCTGGTCTGGAGGCTGTGGTCATTTATTTGTGCTCCGTGGAGAAGATTACAGTGCGGAACAAAAGGAATCTGAGCCGGGAACTCGTTGCGACCTCATCTGTAAGGGGTGGTGGAAACGGCTGGGAAACGGCTCCGCAATGCTGGCATGAATGCTCGGATACAGGTAATGCAGACAACACGCCCGTGAAGATAAAATAAGATTGTTGTCCGTGGGACAAGCTGAAGTTCGTCTCCAATGATTCACTCCTAGGAAGGATGTTGTCCCCGAGAGTGTTTTCTGACCGTTCGACAGCCGAACTATTTGCCTGCACTATCTGCTGTATTAAGTCTATAGAAACGGACGGCCGGGCCGTCTTCCATATGGCGATAAATGTAACAGCTACTGCTTCAGTCTCGGCCGCGGAATCTCCTGGAATTGACCACGGAATTGAGATAGTTTCGATTCAGGCCTAGAGGTGGTTAGGGAGAGGCCTGGTCGTCTCCTGGAGGTAGGGTTGGTATATATTGCCCCACGGTGAAGATTAAAAAGAAGGGTCTTAAATTTCCCCGGGATTTTTTATTCTAACAGTCTAGCGTTTTGCTTTTAGCCAACCCCCTAATCCCCTTCGAGTAGACATTGTTCGTGATATCATGTTGGGGAGTGGGTACTTATTGAAAACTTTCATCATGTTTCCCATTTTCATCGTTCTGTCATCTCTATAGAGAGTCTATATAGCGAGTTTCGTTTCGTGAAAATTTCATAATCCATAATCTCGGAGATAAGAGTTACCTATCGAATTCTAACAATTTCAGCTTTGCACAGCGGGATCAGAAGGCGTTGTAGCCATTGACGTCTCGATCCGCCGGAGTATCCTTGCCGGATTCCCCGCAACGACGTGGAAAGCTGGTACATCCTGAGATACAACCTCAATGTTAGTGGCAATATGCGAATATGAGTTCTCAAAAGTCCCAAAAACCAAACATATAAAAATGAAAATGAAAATAAGTAATACTGCAGACCTTCGTAACAACACTCCCAGCCCCGACCGTTACCCCTCTCCCAATCGTAACACCCGGCAAAATATCAACATTCCCACCAATCCAACAATCTTCGCCTATATGAACCTCCTTTCCCAAGTCGGGTCCCTTAAGCCCGTTCCTCACCGCAGGATCTATCGGGTGTTTCCCACTATATATACTGACATTCGGCCCGAGCAGTGTTCTGGCCCCGATGGTGACCGGACATGAGTCCACAATGACACAGTTGAAATTTATGAAGGCACCCTGGCCAACTGTTACGTTGAAGCCGTAGTCCATGCGTATTGGGGCTTCGACCACGGGTTCGTTCTCGAAGAGAGCCTCGTCGGCTACCGGATCTGAGGCCAGGGGTGGAAGAGGGGTGGGGTCTTGGAGGATGCTGGTGCGAAAGCGAGGAGAGCGAGTTAATTGTTAGGTGATATAATGTTGGTATATGAATACAGTGGCCCAATCCCCCTCAATTCCCTCTCCCTAACCAAATCGGCTTTGGTACGGCAGAGGAGTAAATGCAAGCACAGCGGGTTTAAAAGGGGAGGGAGGGATGGGGATGGTGGAAGAGGGAGTATCGTATACAACACGGACTACCCAGTGGGTTCACTCACTCCCTCCAAAGCTCAACTTGTCGTCTCCGCGACACATCTTCTGAATCATTGAATCTCTTACACGCCCACTTGCACTTTGCACGGGCAGCCATGAGCTCTGGGCTGAAGGCGAGGTGGGGTTCACCACGAAGCATTTTCTCCATTTCTGTAGGTTCTGTCATGCTGTCAACAGCTTGAGGCTATCTGATTTACCCTGCAGAAGTAATATTTAACGTCGGTTTGCAATGAGCCAAACTATCTTTTGGCTACGTAATCTGTGAGAATGATGGTGGCAGAGTTGAAGCGCAAAGCCAGTGGTGGTCGTCCATTTAGAGCGTTATCACTAGTGTCGGATAATACCACCACTGGTCTGACTCCACACACCCGCACACATAGATTTCACCGTATTCTACGGAGTACGGAGTAGCTAGATCTTCAATCAATCAATCATTATGGTTCATCAGGTTATAGACCTTCGATTCTTCCGGTTTTAACTTCCAAATACGCGTTAGATCTAGCGATATAGATCTCGTCGGTCAAAAAGACGTTAAATTCGCGTTTTCACGCCAAAGAACCCACACTGCGTTCCGGAATCAAGTCGAAAAATCGACCTTTCACTCCGAAAACCTCCCCCATCCCCCGTAAATAAACCTCGTGTCCAGCGGGAAAACGGTCGAGCAACGCGAAGCCGATAGATCTGAACGTAATACAACGTCAAATACGTCCATTCCGGGTGGATTTGACCCTAGATTTGAAACTCTGCCTCCTCAATTTGAACCTCAATCCCCTCCCGAAACCGCTCGAAAAGCTCCTTCTAGAATGGCGGAGCCAGAACCAGTAGATACACCCACTGGGTTCTCTGAAAGCACGGAGGATGGTATGATGAATAGAGGTCTGCAGATGGCCGCTCTGTTTCACCAGTTAGTTCAGCAAGGGGTCCCCAGCGAATTAGCGAGCAACATGGCGGTCATAAGCGTCATGAAAAAGCCGTCCTCTCCGCAGACCTCCAGCAGATCCAACGATCGTGTTAAGGAATTCCGCCAGCAGTATGGGCATGTGAGCCTGCGAATTGACACAAAACTCGCAAGCCAGGCCAATTACGAATCATGGAGACGGGACGTGGAGGCCAGAGCAGCTCTGCTCAGAGCCTCTCACATACTATCTAACTACGAAAACAGTCCTCCCGAGAATGCGGATAGCGAGGACTGTCTAATTTGGCAGTATAAGGAAACAAAACTGTGGGAAGCGATTTGGGACTCATTGAAATTTGATGTGAAAGAGATCATGCAGGCCAAGCTGCGCGATGCCGACTCAGGTAGCAATCTTATGGGGAAAGCAGCGGTTCTATGGCGCCTTCTAGAAGATCAATATCAAATGCATTACACTGATCTACAGATGCAGCTAATCGACAGAATCTGCAAGTGCTCCATTGATGACCACGCGGGTGATATAATCGCCCATACGAGTGCCTGGCAACGCACTGTTGCGGACCTGAGATTGTATGGGTGGGCGCTGCCTGACATGTTCTTACGCCAACGCTTTATTCTAAGTCTTGGGAAATATGCAAGATCGCATGTTCAACGGTTCCTTCTAGAACTGCGCAAGGGTAAACCAAAAACGCATATCCCTGAGTTCAATGTTGACGATCTCATCTCGGAGCTGGTTCGTCAAAGACTCATCGTTCAACCCGACGTCAATCAATCATACTGATTCAACAATGTGCATATTTAATTCCCAAGCGAGTCACCCATCAAATTTCATCATCAACTACGAAGTACTCCGTATACTTAATCACTCACCTAGTTACTTCAACATGTAGTTGTAGAAAGACTAGACATTTGATAGATATAGAGGTAAAACTTGAACTTACACTAAACTTTTTTGAAAATTAAAAGATAACTATTATCTATAGTCTTAATTTATAAGCATGTCTATTTAATTGATATTTTTATTCAATTTTTTAAAATCGACCCAATGTGGGCAAAGGGCCAAGCGCCAAAGAACAAACCGGTTAAACAGAGAAACACGCGAATTATCGTCAGTAGCTTCACCGATGATACAAGGCTCCCAACTGACTGTCCTTCATCTGGGGTGTTATCAAGTTTGTATCCTAAACGTCAAGTGGATAATGGCGAACTGACATTGAAGGAACACGGTGCATATTAGCCACACTGACCCTCGGTACCATATCACCCTGCATATAAAAACGGCGGAAATGATAGCCAAAGGAACAGTTCGGCCAGTCCATATTTACTCAACAAGCGACAAGGGAGAGGAGTACGAGTCATTCAAAATTTTCGACGAGAGACCAGAAACGGTGACAGATGCCGAGCCTGGAGAGCAAATTGAGTAATTGAGGTCATGCGAAGAAGGGCATTCAATGAGAGTTATCTGATTGTCTCTGCATTGTCTCTGAATATTTACTGCATTAGTATCATGAAGACGAGTTTGCTGGCTTCCTGTCTTCATCTGTGTAGCTTAGCTACTTGAAATTAAGAGCCCTTGTTTCCATTGCACTGTGCCCCTGCTATTTAAAACCAGTACCTTACACACCACATTTCGTAAAGCCTCCATCCCCAACACCCACGTGGCGAACCTCTCGACTCGCTTCCATACTAAGAGCGTACGCCAATCAATCATGTCACTTATCCAGGCGAGAAAGAGCTCTGAATAGAGAGGCTGGTGTACCTCTCCCTTGGGGTTCGTAACTGAGCAGTCCAGATAAAATCTCCGTCAAAGACATCAAGTCCGTCTCAGCAAACTCTGACGGCAGCTTCTTAAATTCTTCAATAGGAATTTCTTCTTCATATTCATAGCCGTCAAGAGCTAAGAGCTTAGCGTCATCCTGATTGTAATTGAGATCAAGATATTGGTAGAATTCCATATCTCGAGTGGGTGTACTATCAAGCATATTTTGAACATTGCTTTCCAAGCTGTCATGCCACTTTGATGGCGGCTGCCCAAGGACTCGTTTCAAGCCAACAATCATGTCTATTCGGTCTGTTAAGAAAGAATCCATGAATGTTCTTCCTGTAATAATTTCAAATATCTTGTAAGTCTTTCTGTCAGCAGTTTTCTCATGCTTTTTAAGACGGATGGATACTGACTAAACAGCCAATGCTCCACATATCAACATTCTTATCAAGAGGTTGCGCATAGACCGATTCGGGTGCACGCACATGCCAAGGAGTGGACAAGCAACTTGGTGGATTTTCATGAAAGAATGCTATGTGTGTGTTAGTACCGTGAAAAAGACTTTAACAAGTTAGAGTATTTACCGTTCCCCAAGTCAGTAATTCTAACGTTCATATCGTCACCGCGGATTGAAACCGGTCGGACCAAGTAAGACGGCATTGAAGGCGAAGAGCTTTGACCGTCTGTCATTCGAACCCTGCCAGTCACCGGTTTTCCCAAGTAAGACATAATCTCATCTTCTGATAGTTGAGATACAGCAGGGGCAGAGTAGAGGACATTTTTAGAATATAAATCTTTATAGTTCTGAGCAACAGCACTCCTCAAGTTGTAGAATAGCAATTTACTGACCTCCATGTGCAACACCACATTTCCAGAGATAGTCTAAACCAAGGGCTACTTGAGAACAAACATTTAGTGCAATCTGCTTTGGCAAGCGTTGTCGGTGCTGAGCGTCTATCCGAGAACGAACGTCCATGCCCATGATCGGGAATACTAAACCCATGTATGGAGTTGCAAGCTCGAAGTGGTCAAGGAGCTGGAGCACTACAGCACGACCTGGATGGTCAACATGTACCTGAGCAAGACTAGAATGTTGAAGATGGTGTAGAATTTTGAACTCCTGAGAGCTATCGTTCACATTGATAATCTTCAGGGCAACATTAGAGTGTGTCCTACTTGTCATTTAGCTCCAGATCCGTCAATCCAGTTACGAAGAGGTCAGCTATACAGATTATCTCTCGCCAGCCAAACAGTTGCGAATCCACCCCACCCAAGTTTATGCAGAACACGGTATCTACCGCCCCTAAACTCATTTCCCAATGTCACTGGAAAGTAGCGTCCTGTGTGATAACCGTTTGGATCCTCGACATCAATGGCACATTCATACAACCGAGTTGTAGCAGTTGACATGCTGCCACACTGGGTACACGACGGGTTAGAAAACAGCTTTTGCAATATAAAAGATGGCGGACAGAGATTATCAGAGCGGAGTAATGAACCGCGGGCAGTGAAAAGCATAATGAGTTACAGGAAGCCAATATGCCCCAGTTTGCGTCTTTGGGGATTTAGCGACAGAATGGTGATATTCTGGGGAACAGCGAGCTTACCAGGGCAAATGGTCAAACGCGAGGCACTTGTGTTGTAGGAGGCGGTTGGATGATACTAGGGCTACCGTAGTCACGTGTCACCCTTTATATGGATATGACATCTGTGGGAGTCATGGCTTCCTATTACGGACTAGCGCCCCGTACGCACATATACTAGATAGCCACACCAATACACCCACTCAGACGTAGTGCTTGTTTTTTTTTTTTATTAAACCTTTTGCAAAGAACTACTTTTTTATTTATCTGAGGTATAAAACGTCTCACGAGCTGCATCGCTGAACTGCAGAAAATGACTGATTTAAAAGCTTTGATCGCGGGAAAAGGAACAGCATCTTCTATATCAACTGTTAAATCCTGACAAAAAGTCAAGAGAGCTTTGATCGCGGAGAAATCAGAGGCCTGAGGAGAGATTAGAAGCTTCGATCGTGAGAAACAAGATTGATTGAATGAAGAGTAAAGAACTTCTTCAAACAATACAATATAGACTGAAAAATGCCTATCCCTGGGCCTTGAGGTGAACCAGGTCAAATCAAACCATGAAAACACCTTGAGAATGGCATACACGAGCAAGACATATTGATGGAATTGATTATACAAAGATTGGATGAAAACTCGGATTCTCTGTCAACCACGAGATGGGATTCTGCGAGGGATTAAAGAAATGTTTTGATGAATCAACTGGCTCTGCGAGCCACTGTCACTATTACTACTTCATCCACCACTGGAGAACCATTACAAAGAATATCAATTACACTACTACTGCCTCTGCCTCCGAAATGATGCCACTATCACTACTAGTACTACGAATTGAAGCTCCACGAACACCGAAAGGGAAATAATACAATCAATCAATATAATGAATACACCAAATGAAGCAGGGAATTGATTAAATGAATGCATCACTGGAATGAATGGAATGAATATGAGATTTCAATGGCTTTTTAATGTATATTAGCAGCAACCCCCACAGCAGTGCGACATGAGCTCGACTACTGGATGCTTCCGGTATCCTCCGTATTGAAAGTTATAAAGGGTTGAGGTTGCTTCAAAAAGATATATTGTCATTTTGACTGGGTCCTCTTATTGGTTCTGGCCTTTTGTTTTCAAGTTTTCTCAGATGTGTGATACTATGTACCCCCTGAGCTTGGCAATCAGAATGTAGTACTAATTTATATCGCTCGATTAAAAAATGCTGCTCCCTTTTCGCAGAGGTTCAGGCGTGAGGTGCATTATATATTCCGCCACTCTATCTCGCCCGCTGTTCCCATCTATGGTATCGCGGAGGGAACACCACCAATTCCGAAGTGTAGGGGGCTCAGCGATGGGCGAAAAAAATGGCGCACCGCACAGTCTCAGGATCCCACGAACGCCTTTTTTGATAATTTATCCCTGCTGAGCCTAGACTTTTGGGGACGGGGTTTTCTTGGCCCCAACGAATATGCAGCCCGAGGCCTTTCATCCTTGCAAGCCGAACAAGAGTTGATGTTGTTTGGCAGATGAAACGCCCAGGTTTGGCATGAACGTGAGGCTGGTGATGCACTCCTCAGGTGGGACGGGAGCTGATGCCTATGATATAATGATGATATCACTGAACCTTCTTTGTTATGAGTAACAAAATTAACTACATCCGCTATTTACCCTTTTGCTCTTCGTTCAGCCCGGCAGCTTGAAAACGTCCGTTCAAAAATTCAATCCCCCTGGTATGTACGTCAAATCTAGCTCATGCACCCTTTAGCTAAGTGCCCTTTGCCCATAGGTCTGCTCAACTGGTATCATCCGTCTTGTAAAACGTCCGTAAGTTCGCACGCATCCCAATTACATGTAGCTCACACCATGTCTCAACTACTTCACATGATATGTGAGAATCCTTGTTGACCTATCTCAGTCTTGTGGCGGTCATCATCGCCACCGTTCGCAAGACGATAATAAATCGGGGCGCTGTCATCTCTCAGGGACACTGCCCCTTAGATTTGACATCCACTTGTTAGGAAACGTGTTTTACCTAGAGGGGGAATTCTCGGGAATCTATTCCGTAGGCAGAAGTGAAACACGGAGATACGCACGGTGGCTGGGGGATTGTCCTCCCGAGTCAGAGCCAAATTGAGAAAGGAGAGACGACAATCTTCAGGCGTCTGTCCAATGCGGCCGCTCCATTTATTCAATCATCACGTTCCCAGCAAGGATGGATTTTTCTACCTGGTGAGCGGAGTTCTCTCATGGATTGCTCAAGATGGGGGGTTGTGAGGACATGGCCCGTGTGGTATACAGATTGCCCAGAGGGTTGTAATTGAGGACTTATAATTGTCTCTGTTGTCATGTAAAGAGTATACCTTCCGCTAATGTAGCATTATCAATGATTTCATTGAAATATATTTCTGGTTTTGACACTGCGCATAACATAAACTAGCAGTTTCTTCTCTGTAATTTGGATTCATAAGTTCACATCAAGCTCCGAGTCAACCACCTATATAATGGCTCTCTCAATTCTCAGTTAGGTACTTGTCCATAACTACATTCTGCTCCGCACACCCGGATTCAAAGTCGTGAGCATTTTTAAGCGTCGTTTTGGCGATGGCTTCAATAGCGTTCAGAGTCAAAAACGCCTGATGACCAGTGATAATCACATTCGGAAGCGAGGCCAGGTGTTTAAAGGCAATGGGAATTGCATATGGTCCTTCCGCCTCGGGCCCTTTGAAAAAAAATTCCCCTTCACCTTCATACACATCCAGGGCACACCCGCGAATCTTGCCTGCTTCAAGTGCGTCCGAAAGGGCAATGGAATCAATCAGTCCCCCACGGCTAGTGTTCACTAGCAGGGCATCCTTTTTCATCAAGCCCAGGCTCTCTGCATTGATCAAATGCTTGGATTGCCAGGTGAGAGGGCAGTTCAACGACACAATATCCGATTGTTGTAACAACTCCTCAAGTCCAACATATTTGACCCCGATGTCTTTCAGACTGTCATTAGGGTAGAGGTCATTCGCAAGCACTATACAACCAAATCCGAGCTTGAGTGTCTTTGCAACCTCTGCTCCAATCTTCCCAGTTCCAATGATACCCACGGTTTGGCCACGAATCCCGTGACCCGTGAAGCCACTGAGGTCAAAATTCCCAGCTCGTACACGATCCCAGGCTGCTGGGATATGTCTGTCGAGGGCCAGGAGCATTCCAATGGTGTATTCTGATATAGCATGTGGAGAATAGGACGGGACGCGCATCACAGTGATGCCCAATGACCCTGCAGATTGAAGATCAACATGATCGTAGCCCGCCGATCGAAGGGCCACCAGCTTTGTTCCTTGCTGAGCTAGTTCGGTGAGGACAGTCGAGTTGAACCGGTCGTTTGCAAATCCTGAAACGGCGGGAAAGCCCACAGCAAGAGAGGTGGTCTGTTCGGTAAGGCTTTCTTTATAGAACACAAGCTCATGGTGAAAGGTCTGGTTAAACTGACGTAATGCAGTTTCTTCGTAGGGCTTCACACTGAAAAATGCTATTTTCATCTTTGCTTAACAGTTGGAGAAACAGATGTAGTCAGGGTTGGTGTCTTTGCTGGAGGAGATATATAGGTAGCAATAAACTCAGGAGGCGCGTGATTTAGCAAAGTTATAGAGCTAACTGTGGTGATGGAGCTCAAGAAATCAAGCTCACTGTTCATGAAAGCAGTTCCTTGGCCGGGATTGTATGTAGTAGTACTGATAAAGGTAGTATCCTGTGTATATTACTGAGGGTGTTTCTTATGCCTTTCATGCCGCCTTGTCAAAGTTGTATTGCCATGGCACGGTAGAAATCCAGATGCCTTTATCCATGTCATCTAATGATAAAGCAAGGGTAGCACTGATTATCAAGTATGAGGGTGCATAAATTCCTAGATTTAGTTACAGTATAGTAGTACTCCGTAACAAGGGAAAGGTTAACTAAAGCGTAATTAACTCCCAAGCAGGTTGCCCACCCCAAAATACATTCAACTTTCAACTTTTTACTGCTTTATATCTCAATCAATATACATAGAATCACTGGAAAAACAAATTTTAGCTATATTAAAATCTAGAACTATTTCTAGCTGGAAGAATTAATTAATGAAAATAAATAGTTATTCCTGAACTTATGATTCTTTTCTATATCTCAGCTAGCTCAAATAAGCAACTACTAGTATCTCTATAAATATTAAAGTAGAAAATATAAAATTTTATAATAGATGTTACTTATATTTACTATTTGCTACATTTTAAATCTCAAGCTTATACCTCTTTATATTATTGAGATATCAGGAAGCAAAAGTTGAAATTTGTTACGTATTTTGAGGTGGACGACCAGGTACTCAACCCGACGTCATAATTTATTACCTAAAGAAGTTTTGAACCTCCGCGCTAAACCCGCCTCAATTGTAGCTATGGATACAAACAAACCACAAAGCTTAAAAAACCTCTCACGAACTGATCCGACCCGCACTCGATTCAGGAGCTAGGTCTCTCTTTCCACTTGGTTGCATTTACATATTTTCTTTGTTTAGACTTATGCCTTCGGGAGCTGATGGGCCATGAGCTCCTGGTCATGATGGGGTCGATTTGCTGCTGCTTGATTTCTCCATCACTGCTCTAAATTTCTGTTCTACAAAATCCACTTTCCCTCCACTGGCTTCACTACTACCAGCTATTGTACGAAACTGTTCGATACAATCACTTACACGAAAAGCCTTATTAAATTATACATCCTCTTAGCCATGGAGCATGAAATGGATGTGTCCACCTCAAGTATTTCATCAAATAGTACTGAAAGTCCTCCGATCATGGCCGATCCGCCATCAGCCGGTGCGGATTGGTACCCTCGTCGTGAATACGTTCCCTATAGACCAGAACGCCATGACAACGGCGCTGCTACTAAACCTCCCAAAGAAGTCGACCCAGCAATTTTGCCGGGGGGCAAAAAGTCTTTAGCTGGGGTATCCGTTCGCTCATTTGCCCTGGGCCAAATTTTCGGCCTCTGCACCATCTTGACCCTCCTGCTGTTAAAGTTGTCGAACCCGCTATGGCGAGCTCCTTTCTTCCTTATATCTCTCAGCCTTTTCCACTTTCTCGAATACTATATTACGGCGCGATATAGTACACCCTATGCGTCGATATCTGCTTTTCTGCTCTCCTCGAACGGCGCAGCCTATAATCTTGCACACACCTCTGCTCTGGCAGAGTGCTTACTTAGTCGCTTAGCTCTGCCTGAAGGATACGTGAGACGGACATCTCTGGTATTTGGGGGTGTGAAGCTGCAAATTGGGCTCGGTTTGGTTTTAATAGCGGTGGGCCAAGTTGTCAGGTCATTAGCGATGGTACAGGCGGGGACAAATTTCACCCACACTGTGCAATCCCGTCGCAGGGAAGGGCATACGCTCGTCAAAGATGGCATTTATAGCATCCTCCGGCACCCAAGTTATTTTGGATTTTTCTGGTGGGGTCTAGGGACGCAGCTCGTTTTGGGAAACGTCCTTTGTTTCTTTGCTTATGCCATCGTACTCTGGAAGTTTTTTTCCAGTCGTATTAAGAGTAAGTCCCCTTTCCCAGGGATGTGGGCTGGAAATTCGTTTAACTGCGTGCTGATATCAAAATTTCCTTCAGGAGAAGAGAAGTTTTTAATTAGTTTTTTCGATAAGGAGTATATTGAATATCGAGAATCGACGCGGGTTGGAATCCCCTTCATTTCCTAATACTGCATTTGAACGCTGCGCTATTTACCCCCAATACGTGCAGCCGAATTAAGCATTTTCTGTTAGGGAAAATTAATATTCTGCCTCATGAGCTTAATCCATTGGGCTGGTTTGGTCATAATCCTCTAGTTTTTTTTTATCTAGACGACCAACTATACTATATTTTGCTTGTTTGCTTGCATAACAAGTTTGCGGAGTTCACTACTGTTTTTTTGGGAACTACTACATGAACGAGGTGCAGTTTTCTCATGTTCATGGATATATCGGCTTTGTTTCCCATCTCTTGCCATATATTGTTTCCTTTCACCTATCGCCTAGATCAGCCATGTGTGAATTTAAAGAAGCTGCCTCGGGAGCTCTGATGACTATAATATCCAACCAGTTCCGAAGCCACGTGCAGTCTGAATTTGGTTTACTCGGTGAAGTTTCTTCTCAAATCAACACCAGAAACATCATCTTTCGAAGCTGCATTTTCATGTTTGACTGGCATGTTTTTTTTCCTGGAGCGCCCAAATTATCGACATTCACTAGAACCTTGGAGTAAAGGGGCTAGCGTCAGGGAAGAACACCAAGCAGTCGTTATATGAGAAATCCCATTTGATACCCCTCCCTCCCCCCAACACCAAGAAAAAAAAAAGTCACATCGCCTCTCGTCTAGTCAGGAAATGTGCCACAAACGTGGTGACGTCCACCAACCCAGCATCTGCGAGACTCACCAGCTGCGCAGTTGCCGCCCGCACAAGCCTCAAGACCATGGCGATATTAATATGCAACAGCACTGGCAGGACATAAAACCCCGCATGATCGCCCAATTTCATCACCCATCTGCTCCAAAGCCTTCAGCCCAATATCTTTTCAGCATGTCCATCAGTAAAATTGGATCCCGAAGTCATCGACCCGCACCCCTCTTCCGACCTTTGGATCATGCTACCTGACATCAGACTGTTCTTTGACCCACTTAGAGTTTTAAAATGGTAAGTATGGGAAAGACCGGGTGGAGGGATGCGGGGAAGGGGGCGGTGGCTGAGCGTGAAGGAAGGGGAGGTAGCGGGGGTCAGCATTTTGACAGTGGAACGCATTTTGACAGAGCGGAGAATGGAGATTGTCCTGAGACGCTACGGAAAAATCATTTAGTTTACGGGAGAGGTCGCGGAAACTATGGTGATAAAAGCCTAGGCATTGAGAATGGCGTTGGTGTTTGGCATTTGCACCTGGGTCAAATGGTCCGTAAAGAAAGAGGGACAATCATGTTGTGAGGCCAGGAGGCATGGACGTTTTCATTCTTATTTTATTTTATTTATTTATTTTATAAATTGGTTTGGAGTTGATGGCGGAAATAGAATGGGTATGAAAAGAAGGGAAGAGGTATATCCAGGTACGGAGTACTCTGCATCTGGTGGTGATGGTTTGCAAGTTCTTCTCAAGCTCCCCTCTCCCCTATTCCCTGCTTGCTCCTATATACTTTTTAAACTATTAATATTTGGTTGTATTTCCTCGTTGCATTTGAAGGTTTGTAGAATAAAATTTAGTACTCGCTCCAAGATATTGTTACCGCTGTACTGCTTATATATTATGACATTAGATCAAGCCCTTGTGGCGCATTGGAGAGGCTGCCCAAAAACCCAGGAGTAGTGTTAGGAAAATTAACAACCACGCGTCGGGGTAAATATGCGCTGCTGAGTCGCACCAAGGCCTATATATAGACATATACAATATATTATATTGCCAAAAATGGATAAAATAATTCACGTCTTCCTACATATAAACTCCCCAAAACCATTAACCATCACAACTTACTCTGTGGTTCCGTCGGCCCAATTCCCCCGCTCATATACGGAATCTTCACATCTTCCTCAGACCCAAACAACACCATTTCCCTTCCACCCTTAGTACTCCACCACATAACACAGAAATTCGCCCGATCAACATCCATTTCCCCACTACTCAACGCATCCCAAAATCTCTCCTGACACTGCTGTCTCATCGCTTTATCGGGGATGATATTGACCAGGTGGGCGACGAGTGGGAGCCATTCCTCCAGCGTATCTAGGCGGAGGAAACATAGGCAGTCGATCATAGTCATAGCGAGGACTGCCTGTTCGGATAACGGCGGGGTATTATTGTGGTTGATAGCATTTAAGCCAGGAGACGTAGAGGTGATGGGCGTTGTTAGTGGGACAGTCGGTGCGTGTAGCGCTCTGTCATATAGGAGCTCGAGAAGGATTGAGGGGAGGAGAGGTTGGGTGTTTGCCAAGGGGGAAGGCGGCGCAGTGATTTGGAGCACAGTCTTGAAGGCGAGGCGGAACTGGCGTGCGGAGAGATTCTGAGGGAAAACCTAGAAATGTTGGATCAGTAAACTCTTTATGTAGTGTGATAACTGAGAGAGAGACTGGCACATACTCTGGAAAGGGTATCAACATAAAATGGGAGATGCTTCGCGGCCATATCTGCACTCTTGGGTGCAGCGAGAACAGCTAGGACGACGCTGTGGGCTGCCTCAAATATTTCGAGGAGATTGTTGTTACCGCCGGCAGCGAGATACGGGATTGCGGCGGCGACTAATAGCTCTTCGTTGACGGTTGGGGATAGTATCAAAGTAAAATGCTCAGCTGTGTTTAGGAAATACAGGTCTAGATATCTATCGATAGGGTAATCTGGAATCCGACCGGCCGCCGCCGGACGGATGCTCTCTAGAAATTCTTGGGAGATAGCTGGATACTGTGAAAGGATATCGATGGCGGTGAGATTCACAAAGGTATGCTGAGAAGAAGTATTCTGTCCTATTCGTGCGGAGACGAAACAAAGGTTGCGAAGTATGTGCAAAGATTTGCTGGCAAGAAGCGGTGCACCTAGCAAACAAAAATTTAATCACTGAGGACTAGGTCGAATGCCACGAAT
The DNA here is from genome assembly GCA_001883825.1 of Emergomyces pasteurianus Ep9510. Classification (NCBI taxonomy): domain Eukaryota; kingdom Fungi; phylum Ascomycota; class Eurotiomycetes; order Onygenales; family Ajellomycetaceae; genus Emergomyces; species Emergomyces pasteurianus. Next base: position 91,440 of record LGRN01000037.1, read on the forward strand.
GAGGAGAGACCTACAGTTGTCAGCCGCAAGAATGCGGTCATTGAGTACCCTTCCTAGCACAGCCCTTAAAAGAATAATGATAGAAAACAGGGCTGTTTTCAGCAATCGCCAAAGAATGGGAATCGTTGTCTGCAGCGACGTTTGATCGAGAAAATCCACCTCCTCCGAGGCATCAACTTCTGACAATTTATTCTGCCGCCACTGAACCATCAATATCCTGGTGAAGTCAAGGAGAGAATCTACAGCCTGCACCACGAAACTTTGGGTTTGGCAGTTCTCAATGGCATGTGCAATTAGCCTCGATAAGGGTCCCAAGGAGGAGATAAGCGGTTTTGTTGTGATAGCGCGGACGTGAAGGCAGGTTGGTGATTGAGAAGGCCACTCGAATTGCTTTGCAGGAGTCTCGCGGATGTCCCGGTCAATGGCACCAAGGAAATACCCCGATTCAAACCCTGCCGGAGAAAAAAAGACCGTCTCTACGAGAAGAGGAAGGATAGTGTCATAATCCAGCAGGTTTCTCACCGGATCTGCCAGCAATTCGAAAGTATAGTTCAGCACAAGCGCAATACATTCTCGGGCAACGCTTGGGTATGAATTGATTTCGTTTAACGAAAGCTGCAATGCCATCACCAGCCCAGATTCCAGTTTTCTTCTCAGATGTGATGGCAAATTCCGTCGGTCGTGACCCTCCATACCCAGTAAGATCCCTCCAAGCAAGATGGTATGCCTCCACCGCGGGGATTTGTCATCTGCGCCCTGGACCACCGCTTTCACCCATTCTTCCCGCTCGAGCCCTCTCCTCTGTATATTTGGTGACGGGGGCCCCTGTTGTGATTCATTGCTCACAACGCTGATCGCGGCGGTATTGAACACGCTGAGAATGCGCCGGCAGGTTCCGATGTCAACTTCACCGCTCCATAGGGCAGGGGAGTGCAGTAGCTGTGACGATAATAAGGTTACATTCAGCGGATTGGAGAGTAAGGAGAGAAGCCCGGTCGATGATGGTAGGAGGCTGGACATAGATAAAGGTCAGTTCAAGTGCTTCGGCAGACATGTGTGAGACAAGCGGCTAAGGTCCCTACCCAAAAGCGTCTTGACTTCCCGAGACGGCCTGGAGCGACCGAAGGAGTGTTGTGAGCGACCTCTCAGTCCCCATTTTGGAGCGCGAACAGGCTTCTCCAGTTCATTAACGGCTTGGAAGTTGAGTTGTTGTTGCAGGGAGCTGGTTGAGTTCATGCAATGGATGCAAATGACTGCCGAGGTTCATCTCAGTTAAACTGCAAACAGAGCAAACATCCAACAGCTCCCCGCCAAGACATTTCCTCATCGCGCTTCAACGAAACATCAATAAAAATCCAATAAAAAAAAACATCCAAGAAGCGCTCAACGAAACATGCTTGAACTGAACCCCGAATAGGTTCGGCCTGTGCACCTGGTTCTGCCGGACTACCCCGTCTGGTTCCCCTGTCGGGTTTCGGAAATTCAACCATGGCCTCCTCCCAGGCACTCCCGCTCAACTACGAAACCCCCCCTTTCCCCTCCCTCTACGTTGCCCTAGGCTTCGACCACGACGGAGCCAAATACCTCTATTACACAAGCGACATTTGGCGTTTCACACTATTTTGGACTCTGTTCTTCTACATCGGCGCTCATCTGTCCGCCGCCCTGTGGGCCGTTGTGATGCAATGGCGTAGCTGGAAAATCGTCTGGGCTGTGCCTGTAGTCTACCTTCTTATAGCGGGATTGGAAGGGTTGCTTGCTGGTAGTGTCACAGGGCTTATGTGAGTGTTGTGTGTGACGTTTTCCTTCTCTCAGATGCCTTCATTTGTTGCGAGCATTTTTCTTTTCTTTTCTTTTCTTTTTTTTTTTTTTTTTTGACGCAATTACCATGGATCAATATATCGGTAATTCTTTATCCTGACCTGAACTCGAATATATAGCCTCGGAGCGGTATATGAAGCTGGCAACTATAAGATGACGACTTGGATTCCGTTTTCATGGGCTGCCATTAATACACTTGTCTTGATACTGTCGAGCTTTGCTATCCAGGGCGGACTATAGGTACCTCGCAGTGACAAGTTATGCTACTCTTAATAAGGAAGCACAGCCTGAAAAAGCTACCCAACCGTCTTTACGATATCCTTAGAAGGCCTTGGAAAATATATTCAGCATATCATAAGCGCAGCTAAGGTATACAATGGTGGCCCAATCTAAAGTGCGGGAACATCGCAATTATCAGGTCCAACGCCTTGCGCATCTTTTCCATATGAATTCACTCAACACCATAAAACGATGCCACCGAATAAGAAATAAACAGACCTCGCATGTAGGTAACTTTCACTTCCATCGGACCACCCTCTGTTACCAAAAGTTTTGAAAAACAAATTGCACCTTTCTTCTATATTACAGATTAACATATATGGGGAAACGATATTGTTGCTTCTCTTTATCTAATATTCCTCCAGTTCCCCCGTCGTTGTTCTTCCATCAAGCTATCTTGCTGGCTCGGCAAAGGCCCGCGTTTCCTCACACCGTTCGTGAAATCCTCGTTTGAGTCGCCAATAGGGCCTTGGCCCTGGAGGCCTGGGATTCCGGAGGACGTGAAACTACCACCCCCCTGCGAAGGAAAGTTTGGATTTTGCTGGAAAGGATTGGGTTGTTGCTGTTGCTGATGTTGCTGTTGTTGTTGCTGCTGCTGCTGCTGCTGAAGATGTTGTCCAAAGAATTGATTTTGTAAAGATGATAGATCCATATGTGGTGGGAGGCCACCTTGCATACCAGGCATGGGATATGGAGGCGGGCGTAAGTTTGGTGGTATGGAATCAAGTTGTGGTGGAGGAAAAGAGCCGGAGGAAAGCATGGCGGCCAGACGGCTCGGGTCGACCTGCGGCATGGACGAAGCCGTACCTGATGGGGGCGGCGGCGGTGGCTGAACAGCTCCAATCCCTGGGATCAGTCCTGGAAGTCCGACATTGTCACCAACCCCGGGGACACCCTGGATGCCGGGAAGTATTGAGGTGTCGGGTTTCCTTTGATCCACCAGTCCCTCTGCCTCGTCTTGGAGTTCCTGCTCCTCGTCCTCCTTCATCTGTCGACGGCCAAATCCACGGCTCCACGTTCCCTGGGCTTCTGCTGCTTCCTCACCAATATGGAACCTGTCCTTGAGATAGCTGGTTTCACCGGGTCGAGCCCGAGACCAAAATCGGGTAAAATTATCCTTGGAGCCGGACGCGAGAATGTGGCCCAGGGGATGCCAGTCGAGGGTCCATATGGTGGACGAGTGGGCATAGGGAATCCGGTGGGCCGGGAATATGACTTGGGCGGGTGTGTTAGCAGGATCAGCGCTATCGTATGGTGCAACAGTTGGAACCTGTCCAGCTGGTAGATTCTGCTCATCCAATAAATAATGATGTATCGATCCATCCTCGCTTCCCGTAGAGATCAGCGAACTATGGATCGGGTGCCATGTCATGGAAGATATCGGTTTCTCATGTCCCCGCAAAATACATATGTCTCGCATCATCCGTAGATCGAAAACGCGGGCTGTTTGATCCCGCGAAGATGTCGCAAGTAGATTACTGTTAACACGGGAGAATCTAGTGCACGTGACTGTATTCTTATGGCTGTGAAGGGTAGTCAGACATCTGCCCGTGCGGGGGTCCCAGAACTTGACTTGGTGGTCCTTGGATCCGGAGACCAGGAGTCCCTTTGACGGGTGCCAGTCGCAAGACTTTGCATCCCAGCCGTGTCCGGTTAGAACCATCTCGCACATACGAGCTGTGAAATCAAAGATTTTCAATGTCGTATCGTCCGAGGCAGAGACGAACTTTGTATCACTTGGGCACCATGACAAATCCCGGACCGCGTCGTGATGTGCATCGTCGACGGTTTCTACGTTGTTAAAATTGGGCCGCCAGTATTTGATATCCCCCTTTTGGCCGCCGGATATCAGCCAGTCGTGACTGTGTGACCAGGCAGCTGATGTTACGCCAGCTTGGTACTGATCGTAATGAGCCTATTTTTCAGTTTCGAGCCGTCAGAAATTAGATCGTACATGTGAACAGCAGGTTTTTGCCAGAAATATCTATTAGAACTAACATCCATAACCGTTTCAAAATTGAAAGCTGTACCATTCCAAAGCATGAACTCGCCGGTGTGTCCTCCTGTCAACAACCGTCGGCCCTCTGGCGTCCATCGTACGACCGTAATTGGCTTCTTCGATTTGCCGATGGACTGGTGCAGGTGACGAACGGGGATAGTGTCAACGGGTGAATCGATTCCGGCCAAGGGAGGAAGCATCTAAAAGAGAATTTGTTATCCCAAGTTATTATGAGCCTGAACACACACACACACACACACACACATATATATATATATATATATAAATATATATATACTTATATGCATACATATAAGGCCCCTATTAAGTTAAAGTTATATACATACGTCCACGGTGTAACTTGCGCTTGGTCTTTCCCGTTCAAGCTTATGCGATCCTTTGTATCGAGGCTGGCGCACCCACATCCACTGCACCATTGACGAACCATAGTCGGTCACCGGCCCTATTATACAGAGTTATATTTTTAGTATAATTGAAGAGTGTAGAATCAAGGGAGGGAATAGAATATGTATACTTACTAGGCCTTCGGGGGCCTCCGACCCCACCCTCGTAGGACCTGAGCGGGCGTGGGAATGCCCCGTCCGCCGCATCGTGATCGTAAGAGCTCATACCAAGAGCAGCAAAATACACGCGCAAGGGGAGTTATCCCGGGTAAAATCAGTCGAAGGAGTGATCAGCTCGTCAGCTGTAGAGAGCAGGTCATGGTAGACAGAGCGAAGAGAGCTAAATGGGTGTGTCGCATTGATGTTCAGTTCATTCACAGCACCCTGGTTGGAACAGGCAGCTGTACCTGAAGTAAGTTGGGCCCGATGGTATACGCTGTCTATAGAAGCCAGAAGTAAGCAATAAATAAAGAGAAATTCTCCAAAGTTGACAGTTCTCAATTCGACACTGGTACGGAGTATGATCCTCGTCTTCCCCGGCGCGGAGGTTGATTGCTGATGGTTTTCTTCAAGCTAACCCAGTCAGGGAGTTTAATATTGCGTGGTACCGCCAAGCCCTGTATGGAGTTATTTGATGCCTTAAGAAGAGCCAAGAATAGCCCGCGAACTAGAAGTGTCTTTTTTTGTCCCGCTTCCCCTCGTCGGTGGAGGAGACTTTTTTTTCAGGGAAAGATGAAAACGGAACTGGGAAAATAATATATATATATATATACTCCGTATATACATATGAAAAGAAAACTCTTTTTCTTAGAAATCCTTCATGCTTAATAGCAATGTTCCTGGATTTGCGCCTTTCCGCTCTTGCCCACTCCATCATTTCTTCCATCTTCTTCCCTTCTTCTGAGCAGGTTCAGTCAGCAACTCGGGTTTTCTTCCCGTCTTAATTCTATACTCGTTGTGCATATATATACATATTATAGAACATACCGCCTGGCCTCTTCGGATCAATTCCCTTGGGCGGGTGTTCTCTGGAGAGAGATCTGCCCTGCTCTGCCAGGGTGGCAAGTCTTGCAAAAACAGCTGTTTCTACGAGCCACAACCTTCATCCGTCAGATACTGCCCTGGGAATGGCAAAAAATGGACTATCTGTAGCGCCTCAACTGGTGCAGGAAACGGGAAAGGAAAAGCCGCTCGACAACAGTGCACGACATGCCAATCCCAATTCACGCCCAGCCAGGAACAAATATCGCCATGTCGCCGCATATCACTCCCACTCCCGAGTATCCTGCCTGAGTCGGGAATCGGAGGTCAACCCCAGCTTTTTTGGGTTTCGGAACCTGATGGTTCTCGTATTGAGTGAGTGTTTTCCTATATAGTATTATCCCGGGTTAAGTGCAGCTGCTGATCCGATATCCAGTTGTTATGAATCTGCGCTTGATTGTCGAGAATTTTATGAAGGTATTTAACTTTTGTTCCCCGTATTTCCTGCCCTGTTAAGTTTCAGTGCTCTCCTTGCTAACGTTGAAATTCATTCTGTCTAGTATGGTGTCCTCATCTGTATTCGATGCCACGATTATCGACAACAGGACGTTGTTCTCGGTGCAATACTATTCGCGTTAGTCCCATGTCACCTCTTTGTGGCCTATATAATTGAGCAAGCCGCTGCGCGTCATGTCAAGGGAGCCATTGGTCGCATTAAACGTAAGGAGTCAGAAGCAGAAAATACACCGGAGCAACTGGGTTTCCGGTCAGCATGGATATATACCGCTTTTGCGCACACATTGAACGCCTGTCTATGTCTCCTGGTCACGAGTTACGCAGTGTATTACTACGTCAATCACCCAGGCATTGGCACTCTATGCGAAGTCCATGCCATCGTCGTCTGGCTGAAAATATGCTCCTACGCATTCACGAACCGGGACCTCCGCCACGCAGCTCTGCACCCGTCATCCACCTCCCCACTACCAGAAATCTACCAGTCACTACCATACCCGCGAAACATATCAATCAAGAACCTAACTTACTTCTGGCTGGCGCCGACCCTGGTATACCAGCCAGTATACCCGCGCACAGACCGCATAAGATGGTCCTTCGTCGCCAAGCGTGTCATGGAGATGATCGGGCTGTCCGTGTTCATCTGGCTCACCTCCGCCCAATACGCAGCCCCAGTCCTCCGCAACTCTCTAGAAAAGATAGCAACCCTCGACTTAACCTCCATCATCGAGCGTGTCATGAAACTCTCTACAATATCCCTCATAATCTGGCTCGCGGGCTTCTTCGCACTGTTCCAATCCTACCTCAACGCACTAGCGGAAGTTATGCGCTTTGGTGACCGTGAATTCTATACTGAGTGGTGGAACAGCCCCAGCGTAGGCACCTATTGGCGCACGTGGAATAAGCCCGTGTACCACTTTATGCGACGCCACATCTTCTCCCCGCTGGTTGGCAGGGGGTGGAGCCCGTTTGCCGCTAGCGTCATGGTTTTCACCTTCAGTGGGATCCTCCATGAACTGCTTGTGGGGATTCCAACACATAACGTGATAGGTAAATATATATATATATATATATATTTCCCCCATTCGCCCCTTTTACCCTCTTCCTCCGCGCGCCATATCCTTGAAGTATCATCCTTTTCTAATATACCAATTCACATTTCCTCCAGGCGTTGCCTTCGCCGGCATGATCCTCCAACTCCCCCTCATCGCAGCAACCCTACCCCTCGAGAAAATGAACGGCCCCACCGGCAAAATCATCGGGAACTGCGTGTTTTGGGTGAGTTTCTGTCTCGTGGGACAGCCGCTGGCGGCGTTACTTTATTTTTTTGCGTGGCAGGCTAAATATGGCAGCGTGAGCAAGATGGGTACCGTATAAATAAAAAAAAGTTTTGTCTCACTGTACTTTGGTTTTGGTTTTGGTTTTTGGTTTTGGTTCGGTTTGGGTGTTTGAGTACTTTTTTTGCATTTCTTTCTTAACTCCTTCTTCGTCTCCTCCCCTGGGCCTCTTTCCCTGCTTGTTCTTTTTTTTTTTTTTTTTTTTTTTTTTTTTTT